>CM060671.1:6326262-6378762 GCA_030686955.1 Odontamblyopus rebecca
GTCAAAGGTCTCACAATAATATCGTGGACCATCACAATATATCGAATCCCAAGTCTCTGTGCTTAAATGAACAGTTCTGATGCAGAAATAGCTAAAAAAAAAAAACAGAGGGAACTACATAGACCATGATCCTTTGCTCCGTTTCAGTGCAGACGACATGAAGAAATAACTGTTCTAAGCACTTTTACATCTTCATTCTTTGGATTAAGTCTTGTGGAGGTGTTTTTAGAGGAAAAAGTAGCAGATTCACAACAAAATATGGCAAGAAATCTGGTTCGGTGAGATGTTTATGGTGAAAATATCGTACAAAGAAATTTGGATTTCCTTCCATCCCTAATGACAATAAATGTTGTGCCAAATGACTGGTCAAAGCGTTTTAGAATGTCACTCTTGTTATTATTATATCGAATATCGTAATATTGTGAATCTCCCTACCATATCGAGAGCTTTCCCACGATATTGCAATAAACAATCGTACTGTGAGGTTCATGCCGAGACGATATCGTACTGAGAGACTTGGATATCATTACACCCCTAGTTTTAAATATGTTTATTAAAAATAGTGAGGTTTAGTAGTAATAGTAGTAATACAAATGTATATCAGTTTCGATACTTGTTTTAGTACAGACTAGTATCTGATTTTCGATACTTCGACGACCCTAAAACCCCACACAGACCGTTACCCTGCCATATCAGACCATCCGCCCCATGACCTTTCAAACGTGGAGCCCGAGGCAGTGATGTAAGGGCCGGGGAAGCGCGTGCACAACATTTTTAGCGCACCAGGCTAATGCCAGCGCTAAAGCCTGTTTGAAGGTTGCACTTTGTCGTCTTGCCAACGAGCGGCTAATGAGACGCCGTGTGCTAACGGCCTGAAGGAACCTGGAGCTCCACGGACCTGGCGGCTGTTGGTTTTAGCTTCATTTTTCTTACGAAGTGGTGGAATGTGGAATGTTCAGACCAACTGTAATACAATATTTCGATTTCAAGTTGTTAAAAGCGCAGAATAGAGGTCTTTATACACCTACTGCAAAAAAATCTTGGCCAAAATTTAAGATATAAACACTTAAATCTATCAGAAAATGACTTAACCCATTTATGCCGGATGCTCCATAGCGCAGCGTTTTTGTTGATTTGTCCTCGTTTTCATGACACAAACTTCATTTCATTTCTTATTTCATCCAATGTCATGATGTAATTTAACAAAAGCTGAGAGTCTTACCTTTAAAATGCAATTTATTTCATGTTTTTATGTGTGTTTCAGAGGCTGAGATATTAAGGTTTTCATAAACAAAATCAGAAACCCTCAAGAGATAAGGACCTTTATCCTAGAATAGCAGAGGTTTTATGGGCTTTTTTTGCAGGAGTTGAAGCTGTAAAAGGGTTAATAGTAGTGAAATTATCTCGCTGCATGGACATGGATAATTTTACTTGACAGTTTATCTTAAAATAAACGACCTCTAGACTAGAATGAAGCCGTCTCAGAACGAGTAAGTCCATAATAAATCTGAAAACAAGCTGAATAACCTGATATAAGTTTTAAAATCAGAGCCAGATCAGAGAAATTTGCACGTTTGCTATAGGTTGAGCACACATTAGCAAACACTCCTGAAAAAGTTTTAAGATCGTTTTAAGATGATAAGATTTGGTCAGATAACAGAGCTTCAGACAGAGCAGAGCCTACAGTTAGCATCACACCCCCAGGGAACATTGATGAGAGCTGCAAAGCATCAGTTATGCAACTTTTTGGAGATTTCTATCGCGTTATAACGTTGTTCTCTCATCGAAAACATGTCTGAAGAGGTTTTAGAGTCGCCCGTGCATGTTTGAGTCATTTAGTGATCTCTCCTGGGCCCTATTTAACCCTTATATATTTGATTTCTCATAAAAATGTACACGGCCAACTAGAATAATCTGATAATTTGTATTTTTAGTGTGTGTTTACAGCCAAAGAGAAATCAGATCATCAAACAATACACCTGAACAACCGGATTTTAGCGTTTCCATTGTATTTCTCTTTCATTTTTATCTTTGCCACATTCATTTTTGCATAATTTCCTCATATCAGAAAATGGCAAAATATCAGAAAACGAATAGACTTTTGTGTGCATGCAAACACAGACGTTTATTCTGATCTGAAAAAGACCAAAGAAGAAAAAAACCTCAGAATCGGTGTGATGTTGGTGCTTTGTTGTGCGCTGGTTTGATCCTTGCTGTTTGACTTCAGGAGGGATGTTGCCGGGCGACCGATCCACAAATCCCACAACTCTGGGGAAAAGAGACGGAGAAAAGAGGAATATTTGAGTGATGTAATTGGCTGTGTTCATATCTCATCGTAACAGAGTAAACAGCCCAGACGTTAAAGTGAAAATAAACACGAAACGCACTTTTTCTTTTTTGCGCCTCTTCTTCAGATGCACTTCTTCACTTTGGCTTTTGACAAAGTTTGAGACATTTTATTAGATTCTGTTTTTATTCATGTTGTTTTATTGTTTTTATTAGATTCAGTTTTTAGTCGTATGTGCAGCGTGTAAAGCATGTTGCAAAGTTCTCGCCAGTGTTGTAGTCAAGACCAAGACCTGTTCAAGACCACATGATCCCGAGACCAGGACAAGACCAAGACCGCTGAGGGTCGAGACTGAGACAAGACCAAGGCTTTTAAAGGCTGTGACCAAGACGAGATCACAGCCCATCAAGACCAAATTGAAACCATCTTTGTAATTTTAGACATTTATTTGTGTTTTACAGTTATTTTGGCACATATATATCAATGTTTTTATAAATCTATCTCCATTTTATCACTCGTCAAGTGTGAGACCTCGAGACGAGTCCGAGCTCCTTCAAGACCGAGACAAGACCGAATCCAAATGCCTTCAAGACCGAGACAAGACCGAGTCCAGACACCTTCAAGACCGAGTCCAAATGCTTTCAAGACCGAGACAAGACCGAGTCCAAATGCCTTCAAAACCAAGACAAGACTGAGTCCAAACACCATCAAGACTGAGACAAGACAGAGTCCAAACACCATCAAGACCAAGACAAGGCCGAGTCCAAATGCCTTCAAGACCGAGACAAGACTGAGTCCAAACACCTTCAAGACCGAGACAAGACTGAGTCCAAACACCTTCAAGACCGAGACAAGACCGAGTCCAAATGCCTTCAAAACCAAGACAAGACTGAGTCCAAACACCTTCAAGACCGAGTCCAAATGCTTTCAAGACTGAGACAAGACTGAGTCCAAACACCTTCAAGACCGAGACAAGACCGAGTCCAGACACCTTCAAGACCGAGACAAGACTGAGTCCAAACACCTTCAAGACCGAGACAAGACCGAGTCCAAATGCTTTCAAGACTGAGACAAGATCAAGTCCAAATGCTTTCAAGACCGAGACAAGACCAAGTCCAAACGCCTTCAAGACCAAGACAAGACTGAGTCTAAACACTTTCAAGACCGAGACAAGACTGAGTCCAGACACCTTCAAGACCGAGTCCAGACACCTTTAAGACCAAGACGAGACCGAATCCAAATGCCTTCAAGACTGAGACAAGATCGAGTCCACATGCGGTCGAGTCCGAGACAAGACCAAGACCGTAAAAATACTGTCTCGAGGCTGATCTCGAAACTGAGACCGGTCTCAATCACTACGACACTAGTTCTCGTGTTTGACGGTCAGAAACTGGGGTCGTCGTCCCTGAGGAAACTTGTCAAGAGCTGCAAGAGGAGTCAGAATCAATTAGAATTAAACTAGAAGGCGACGGTCCTGTTTAGGGAGAGACTGACTGAAAGACTGAAAGATCCTGACTGTAATGTTAAGTTTGAGACTTGTTTAACGTCACAAATTAGCTCATCTGTTCCACTTTAGTCAGTCCTTTATCTTCTGATTATTTTAAAACAGCTCAGATTAAAGTCTAGCAACAGCTCTTCAAACGTAGCAGTGCAGTTTAGCATCACACCCACTGGGAATATTGATGGCATCCGTTAGAAACAAGTGTGACTTTTCCGAAGCTGCAGATGACAGGTGTGTTGGATTTATTCCACGTTGACAGCTTTATTATTTCGATGTTTTTACTGTGACATGTTTGGGCTGTTAGAACTGTCAGGTCTCATGCACAGCGAGCAGCCCAAACATGTCACAGTAAAACACGCCTCTAATAATGTTGTCCGCCTAAAAGAAATAAAAAACACAACTGTAGTACCTGATTTTCACTGCAGGATTTATCACAATTGAATCAAAATCACAATTTAAATGGATGTAATTAGCGAATCTCCAAGACTGCAGCTTTTAAAGTTTACCATCCTTTCCTCCGCAAGACCTGATATGAAACTCGTCCTGGTTTCATTACTTTCTTGACTCTCAATTCACGCCAAATGTGTTTTTAATAATTTTTTTTTTTAGAGTTTTAGCTTCTTTTAAGGACATTTAAAGGGTCCATATTACGCTTTCCTGTGATCTAATCTATGTTCTAATGTTGTTTTCTCATCACAAACATATCTAGTGTTGTGTTTTGTTTCATTTACACCCGATTAATGCACAAAATCTGCATATTTCTTCTGCAGAGTTCTTCTCTCCAACTAAAAACGCTGTGATATATTTTTTTGAATTGTTAATTACTATGACAACGGTGATTATTTTTCATCACTATAACATGAAACTAATTGATATTTGGTCACATCTTATATTTACAGTATGGGTTTAAACGTTTTCCATTTCAAACGCTACAATATTGAGGTTTTCACTGTTAATCGCTATGGCAACGGTCCTTATTCGTAACCATTCTGAAACCTGCCGATAGAAGAGTGTACTGTTGATATTATGAAATCTATAAGGCCACTACCTACATGTAATACCTTTAAATGGGGGATGCAGATGTTATTGCTTTGTCTAGAATGTTCCGCAATATGCTTTAAACCTTTCTGTCTTCACGGAGACCAAACCAGATCCGCGGAGAGGCGACCCACAGGCGCTCGCAGTCAAAATGTCTGTTTTTGTAGGTGTTTTTTGCGCTCTAAAACCACCTGTACATTGAACAGATGTAAAGTAGAGCCGTTTCGAGTCGCACCGTGGGCAGGCAGAGCGATGACGTATCCATAGAAACAAGCAGGTGACGGACCCTCCACCAGGAAAGTTACGCAATGCACCTTTAATATAAGCACGGTAAATGAACTCGTGTGTTCTATTGTGAGAAAATATGAAAAGGTTTAGGGGAAAAGTTGAAAGCATCTGCCCACCTCCCTGACCCCTCCTCCTACATGAAGTACTTGTACACGTATCCGCCTGTTAGTATTAGTACACGAAGTATTCTCGTATTAGTATTGGTAGTACTGGTACTAGGATCTGTTCTGGCCTAGATGGTGTTTCATGTTTTGCTTGGATTTGAACTAACTAGAATTTCACAGCTGATTTCTCGCTTTGTTTTTGCTCCTTTTTTATATCAAACGAGACAATTACATAAAGTGCCTCTGACAGTTTGAACTACTCGCTTCACTAAAACACAGTTAATTCATTGCTTTGTCTGGAATGCTCCACAGTGCGGCTTTAAAGGTGCACGTTCTTATGTTCTGACCTGTTTTTCTGCGTTTTTAGGTGGACGAGATTTACCACGACGAGTCTCTGGGAGCGAACATCAACATCGTGCTGGTGCGGATGATCATGGTGGGCTACAGACAGGTGAGAGATGAGAAAAAGAATTCAAAGATGCCGTGAAATACCGAATAGTCGCCGGGGCGGTGATTTGTGTCGATCACTTAACAGACCAGGCGTTTATTTGAGACCGGGCGGCGATTTGGGGCGATTCCTTTCTTCCAAAACTGGGAAAATCTGGTACTGAAATTCTTTTAACCAGCAGGACGATAATTTAGGCGACTTTGTGTACAGACGTAGGCGAGTTAATTTGAAATGTTACTACAAAATATCGACAGAGCGGAGAGTTTCCCCACATTTGAAAGCGACTCCTGAATTACAGAAGGGAATTAAAACCCTCCAAACATGCAGAGATTTCTTCTTTTGCGAGTTAAAACAAATGACAGTGTGGAGCAGCAGGGCGAGAAAGTTCCTCCACCGCATCAGGGCACAAGGAGGGAGCTGTTTTTTTCAGCGCTTATAGTTTATGCAAATGAGCCATGTGGTTTGTGTAGAGACGACTCGAGCGTCAGTCCTGCGTCCTGTTGCTGCAGCTCGACTTCTGTCTTCAGCTCGAGTGTTAGACTCAGAGTTTATTTGGAACCGACGCTTGTTGCACCCAACGTTTAAAGGGGACCCGGCGGAGACTAGACCAGGACTAAATCAGGACTGAACCAGGACTAAACCAGGTCTGAACCAGGACTAAACCAGGACTAAAACAGGACTAGGACAGGACTAAACCAGGACTAAACCAGAACCAACCAGGACCAAACCAGTACTAAACCACGACTAAACCAAGACTAGGACAGGACTAGGACAGGACTAAACCAGGACTGAACCAGGACTAAACCAGGACTAGGACAGGACTAAACCAGAACCAACCAGGACTAAACCAGGACTAAACCAGGACCAAACCAGGACTAAACCAGGACTAAACCAGGACTAAACCAGGACCAAACCAGGACCAAACCAGAATTAACCAGGACTAGGACAGGGCTAAACCAGGACTAAACCAGGACTAAACCAGGACCAACCAGGACTAACCCAGGACTAAACCACGACCAACCAGGACTAAACCAGGACTAAACCAGTACCAAACCAGGACCAAACCAGGACCAAACCAGAAGTAACCAGGACTAGGACAGGGCTAAACCAGGACTAAACCAAGACTAAACCAGGACCAACCAGGACTAACCCAGGACTAAACCACGACCAACTAGGACTAAACCAGGACTAAACCAGTACCAAACCAGGACCAAACCAGGACCAAACCAGAAGTAACCAGGACTAGGACAGGGCTAAACCAGGACTAAACCAAGACTAAACCAGGACCAACCAGGACTAACCCAGGACTAAACCACGACCAACTAGGACTAAACCAGGACCAGGACAGGACCAAACCCAGTCTTAAACAGCATTAACTGTGGAAAACGTAACCAAAACATTACTTAGTGAAGTAAAAATAGTATTACTCTAGTAGCATGGAAGTAAAAAGTAGCTGCACTATGTAACTTTTCTGGTACAAGTCCAGCATGTGGTTGTATCCATGGAGATATGCTTTATGAGATATTGCTTTCCCTAGAATGTACCACATTATGGCTTTAAATTAAACTTGCTTATTATTTACTTATATGTTTATAGGTACTTTGAAAAAAAATGCATTTTACACTGCAAATTTCTCTGATCTGGCCAAGATTTTAAAACTTGTATCAGGTTATTCATCTTGTTTTCAGATTTATTATCGACTTACTCGTTCTGAATCGGTTCTAGAATCTTAAAAACGGTCACATATATTTCTCCCATGACTCAACTCGTCAGAAAAGCTTCAATTTAGGCAATAAATATTTCAAAGAAGAAACTACAATCTGTTTACCAGAGTTTTCCCCTGAAACACTTCACTTGTTTTTAGATTCAGTGATACAGATTTGCTCAATACAAAACTGAACACTAACTACGATCATGTCAGACTGATTTAAGTACTTATATCTAGAATTTAGCATCTTTGAATTTATTTTCAGGCCATCCATACTAATCATAAACTTGTTTTAAGTAAGTTTATCGAGAATTTAGCAGAATTTAAAGCACTTTGTCTAGAATTTGGTATCTGAGAACTTATTATCAGGCCATGAACACTGATCCTAAACTGGTTTTAAGTATGTTCATCTAAAATTTAGCATCTATAAACTTGTTTCCAGCCCATGAACACTCACAGAGATGCTTAATTCTAGTCTAGAGGTCTTGTCAACTTGTCAAATAAAATGATCTTGCTGCACGGACAGATTTCACTACTTTTAAGTCGTTTTCTGATAGATTTAAGTGTTTATATCTTCAATTTTGACCAAGCTTTTTTGCATTCTACTGTTAGCGTAGCGGGTGCACCTCTCGGTAAGTTTAATATCATACTGTGAAAAAATCCAGGCAAAGCAGCAATATTTTCTTTAAGATAAAACTCTTAAAAGTACAAACAATTACTCAAGTATACAGATATTTTATTTCAAACTGACGCCTTCTTTGCTTTTGACACAATCTGTTACTATTTTATTTTTATCTTGTCCGGTAATTAGTCATCTCCCGGAGCCAGGATTTAGACCCGTCCATTCGCTGCATACAGAACAGAGTGTATCCGGTCTCATTTATTCTTCAGACTCGCTCTAATTGCCGCAGTCTTTGGTTCTGTTGTCATGCAGTAGTTACAGGAGCAGATGCTTGACCGGATAAAGCACGTGGACATGAGACATTTTGTTTTTCCTAATCAGAAAAACGCAGACGCTGTGGTTACAAGCGCAAACCTGATTATTGTGAGATTTCTGGAGTTTGAAAAGTCTTAAAATGTCGTGTAAACAGCAAAATGATCTGATTTGACTGTTATAATGTCGTTTCTGCATCAAAAACAGACCTGGAGTTGTGTTTTGTTTCATCTACACGTTTGCTTAATCCTTTATTATTATTAGTCTGTTTACATCTCTAAAGCTCTAAATGCTCTGTTCCACCTTGTGATGTCATGACGCAGTAGTTTTCCAGTTAACAGCGACCAGCTTTTACCTTAAATTCAGTAGAAATGGGCAATTCCAGGGCTGAAATCATCCAATTGACTCTAGTGAAGGTGTGTGGAGTTTTAAAAACACATGGAGCAGTGCGTTTTCCAACTGGGAGAAGAACTCAAAAGTAAAACGTACTCTTGGGGACTCATTAAAAACTGTCAAGGAAAACGTGGGATCCATTTGTTCGTTTTCCCTTTGTTCCAGAATGATGTTTTCACTCTTTCATTCATTGATCTCTGAAGTGTGGTACATGTTATTGTGACTCGGTGACCTGGTTAAGGCAAGGAAACAAGTTTATCTAAAGCACAATTCGTACACAAAGTAATTCAAAGTGCTTTACAGGATAAGAAATACACTAAAACCGCAATACAAATAAATCAAAACATAATCATCATAAAATTAAAGTTGAACTCGGGCACGTTTGAAGCTAAAGTCCGTTGCTAGAGGTGGTGGAATTCTGTCAGAAGCCAAAAAACGGCACAGATCAGTGTTTCCTCGGTGGAGATCTCACTGTGGCAGTGAGTCTGTCAAGGCAACAAACTAGTGTAGTGATGGGGGCAAGTTCTTAACTTCCACGTAAAACACCAATTTGCTTCACACTGAAGAAGCTTAACACCACTTTAACCCATCTGACAACAGCCACGAGTCTAACAAACAAAACGCTCTGCCTGGTTCACTCATTAGTGTCTGGAAACGTTAGAAAACAACTTTATAAGCAGCTTTACACTTTCCTCTGTTGATTTCCCACTGCGAATATGAAAGCCCAAAAGATTTGATCGCCGATGTCATTTCTAATCCCATTCATTTACAAGTGAATTATATTTTTTGAAAAATGCTGTGGTCAAGCATTTAAATCAGTATTCACCTCTAGCAATGGACTTTAGCTTAAAACGTGCCAGAGTTCCCCTTTAAAAAAGAGATGGAGAGACGTTAAAGGCTGTATCGAGGATTTTCCAAGGAAACAAAAATACAGCGACTGTTTGTTCTTTTTCAAATGTTGCACATTCGTGACACCTCCCCCCCCTCCTCCACAGCGCCCAAAGTAGAAACGCCTCCTCCCGCCTCGTCCTTACGGTAGAAATCATTCCTGTTTACAGTCGCTGCACGTTCAGAGTCACTGTTGAAGTTTCCTGTCCAGAAGTAGTTTAGTGACCGACGCATCAGTCTTTAGATTCTTCGTCTGCTTCAGTCGCGCCATCGCTGGAAGGAATCTCCAAGAATCACCACAGTTTGGCTTCGCTCCTTTTCCCCTTCTCTTCTTTTTTCAGCGACCTCAAAAATGGACTTTCTTTTGCGGCGAACTGGTCATGGATTCTCGTCCGCCATCGCAACAAACTTTGTGCGAACTGCGATGAAGCGACAGTTCGAAAAAGCCGCTTGGAACCGCTGCGTTGGTCGAGTAAACGCCGTATTGCGTATGTGGAATGCGTAAGAGGCGAATATAAACTACGTAATCTCAGCACGACGGCGACTCAGTTACACTAGAGACGTAGGGAGTTTGATTGACGACCTACACTACCAATAGAGAACAAGGTTTCATTCCTAAAGGCTGCAGCATCTCTATAATGCTATTTTGAAACGAAAAAAAATCCTCCATACAATGTTTAAATGAGCGAGAAGAGTTCAGAATGAAAACCTTTTTGTCGTACGCAGCCAAACAGAACCGTTTTAAGTCAAAGTCGAGGCCTGTTTCACATCTTCTCGAAGACTTTTCCAGGTTTTAGCTTTTACCTGGTAGTTGTTTTCACTTCTTTCTTCCGTGCGCGTGTTTTCCTCAGCTCTTTGCCTTTGTTTAAGCATTTCATCCTGACATTGTTGATATTTGCTGAGAAGAACGCGGCCTAAATATGCAAGATTTGTGTGGTAAACATGTGTGAATGAAACAAAACAAAACACATCTCCAGGTCTGTTTGTGATGAGACTTAAAGCTCCCGAGAGTCCATTTGGTGTAATATAAAACCTTTAAACCTCAAAGGACTCTCTGTGATCTGAATCGTCACATCTTGAAGGCCAGAATTTGCAGCCAGTCATTTGGAAAAACACAATAATGGCTTTAGAAATACGAGGGGCCAGTGAAAGAGCGTTGACGTCGTAAGATAATCATAATAATAAGACAGTTTCAGGCTCATATCTCCTGTACGGTGAAGGGTCTGGTGCTGGAGAGCGTGACTCAGCCCATCGCTCTTTACCGTCTTTATTCTCAATCATTTATTGCTCATCCCTACGGCAACAGTCCTAATTTATTATCATTCTGAAACCTGCAGATGGAAGAAGGTTTGGAGTCCATGGAGATAGAAAGGTTTAATGTCACACTGTGAATCATTCGAGACAAAGCATTAATAAATAATAATCTCCATGAAGAAAAGCGTTTGACGGACCCTCCACCAGAAAAGTTGCACATTTAAAGATACTGAAAATACCAAATAAGAGTCGGAGGGTTTATTTGTTTGAATCACTTAACAGACCAGGTGTTTATTTGAGACCAGGCGGCAGTAACAACATTATAACATGATTTAAAGCCCACAAGAATCAATTTTGCGTAATATAGGTGTAACGCGGGTGTCAAATCCGTGTCTCGACTGTGCTCTTTTGTCCCTCTTGTCCTCTTAGCGCGAACCCCGGAAGCGTGGCAGACACGCGAGAGACGAACAAACGATTGATTGCTACAGGAGCCGATTACCATCGCCCAAGTGCTTCAAGCGAGCCCTTGTGTTTGATGGAACAGGCGGAATGGGCCAGGTCTTGATGGCGAGCTAAGACAAGGCTTCTAGCTCACTGAACCAACAGATCCTCAACTCAACTTAACTCAACTCAGGAGATTCCTGTCAGGAACCCCGACTCCCTACTCTGTCTGGGCTGGTAGGACGCTCTTGTAGTCAGCATTCGAACTCTTGCACCTTGACGCACATAACTCTATGACCCATCCTCCCATTCACTCCACTCTTCACAAACACTGTTCCCTTCCGGACTCAATTATTTCGGGTCGTACGAACTGTCATATTTCATGTTTATGCACTGAACTGTGCTCAACTGGGCTTTTCATAATTGATCTGTGCGCTCCGGATCAATTAATTTATGGACAATCAAACATTGCGTGTTGTGCATTGTAAATATATATTCTACCTCACTGAACTAAACACATCTATATATTGTAAATATTGGGATCACTGAATGGCCATTTTTACTGTGTTCTATGTTGTTTTTGTCTTTTGTCTATTCCTCAATACATGGTACCAACGCAACTTTTCATTTCCTGCCCTGTCTTGAAACTCAGCTTGAAATTTGTTGTTTGAAGCCCACATCAGACCAGTGTAGTTGTTGTGCCCTTAAGCAAGACACTACACATAAATTCATGAAGATTTCGGCTACGTTTACATGGAAACGGTCTGAAGCAAAAGCACAAAAGTGCATTTTCGTTCTCACTCTTATTCCGCGTTTACACAAGTGTTTTGCGTGGGGAATTCTGCTGCACACGGAGACGCAAAATCTGCAGTTTGCCAATGTAGTTTACATGCCCAGAGCGTAGGGGGCAGCACCACCAAGACCCTTATACAGTTGTGCTCATAAGTTTCCATAAGTTTGCAGAATTGCTGATTTCTTGGTCCAGAAGCTGCACATGGGACGTACTTGGATATTCCAACATGATAATGATCCAAAACACAAAGACAAGTGGACCTGTGGCTCCAGCAGAATAAAGTGAAGGTTCTGGAGTGTTCGTCTCTTCTAACGTCAGTATCACTGAGCCTCTGGGCAGATTCAAGCTGCAGTTCAGACAAGAGCCCAAGAATTTACAGGAACTGGAGCCTTTTGCCAAGAAGAATGAGCAGCTTTACCATCAGAGAAAATAACACATCCACAACTATCACAAAAGACTCCAGGCTTCATTGGGTCATTTGTGTAGTTTCTGTGGCCATTATGATTTAAAAGTAGGAAACACAGTTGTCTGATAATAAACGGCTTCACCCAAACACTAACCACGAGTGAAAGAAAAGTTTTTGTGTTTTCATTCATATTCTCTGAAAGATGGACAAGAAATCAATTAAATTCTGCCAGGGTCTGTAAACGTATGAGCACAACTGTATATAACCCTTCAGCTTCTCCACTTCCTCTTCTCCAGAGCGTCAATCCAAAACAACACAGCAAAGCGTAATAACACCACCAATTTCATGTGGACGGAGGAGGCTCTCGAAAATGCTCTGCCATGTTTGTTTTTTTCCTGCGCCTCGTGCTGTGTCTTGTGCTCCTGACGTAATCTCTACGCCACGGCCACGAAAACGCACTTTTCCGTTTTCACCCGTTTACACAGCGATGGCAGAGTGGAGCATTTTCAAGATTTCCACTTTGGAGGGCGTTTTCAAACCCCCCAAAACGCCATTGCAATCTATGATGTTTTGCGTTTTCCACACGTTACCCCTTAGACAGTAGCATCTTAAAGCAACGTGAGGTTATTTTAATTTTTAGTCATTCAAAGTGCTTCACAGAATTAGAAAGTCATAAATATAATACAAATTTACGTCAAAAAAGAAGAGCGCAGAGTAAAAACCTTTCAGTCATATGCGCAGCTGAACAGAACCTTTTTCAGCCTGGATATAAAGCAACAGTCTGTAACATTTCCCTGCGTGATTCCATAAGCACAGAGCTCTTTCCCTCCACAAATTCCCAAAGCTCTTCTACCGGCACCTTTCCCACAAACAAACAACTCTGTATTTCCTCTAAAAATAGGCTGGAGTTCCTCGGAGCCGCCATATTTGTTTTGGTTTGTTTGGGCGCTTCACCTTTGGCTCCGCCCCCCAAACCACAGTCCTGCTCTGTGATTGGTCTAAACCGGGCGGTAACAGAGGGATTTTTTCGAGTTTGTGAAAATATCGTGAGAATTGGTGTTGTTGACCAGTTTAAGTCTTCACTGTGTTTAATGACAAAAATCAATTGTTCCAGTCACTTCATTAACCCATTTTCTCTTTGCCCTTTCTCCTCTTTTCTCTCTCTTTCTCTCCATTTCCTCTCTTTTCCCCCTCTCGCTTCGTCTTCCCTCTTTCTTCTCTCTCTCTCTCTCCTCTTCTCCCCCTTTCTCTTACCCCCTATTCCTCCTCTCTCCTCTTCCATCTCTTTCCCCCTTTCTTTCTCTCTTCCTCCCCTCTCCCTCCCCTCTTTTTTGCGCTCCTCTCTCTTCTCTCACCCTCTCTTTCCCCACTCTTTCTCCCCCCACTCTCCCGTTCTCTCCTCTCTCTCTTCCTCGCATTCCTATCCCCCTTTTCTCTTTCTCTCTCTTACCCCATCACTCCCCCTCTCTCCTTTCTTTCTCTCCTTTCACTCACCCTTACCCCGCTATGCCCTCTTTCCCGCTCTTGTCTTCCCTCTCTCTGTTTCTCTCCTCTATCACTCTCTCCTCCTTTCTCTCTTACCCCGTCCCCTCTCTCCTGTCTCCTCTTCCGTCTCTCTCTCCCCTCTCACCCCTTTCTTTCTCTCTCTCCCCCTTTCCTTCCTCTCTTACCTCCTTCTCCCTTGCATTCCCCTCTCTGTTCTCTCTCTCTCCCTTTATCTCTTCTGCCCCATCCTCTCTCTCTCTTTCTTCCCTTCTCCCACCCTCTCTCCTACCCCATTCCTTCTTTCTTTCTTCCCTCTCTCTCCTCTCTCCCTCTCTCCCTTACCTGATATGTCTTTTTCTTCCCTCTCTCATCTTCCCTCTCTCCCTTTCTCTCCTATCTCTCTCCCTCTCTCCTACCCCCTCTCCCTTCTCTCTTCTTCCATCTCTCTTTCCCCTCTCATCTCCCTCTCTCCCCTTTATTTCTCTCTCTGTCTGCTCTCTCCCCTCTTTTCCTCTTCCCTCTTTCTCTCCTCCTCTCTCTCTCTTCCCACTCTCTCTCTCACTCCTCTCCTCCCCCCCTCACCCCATCCCCTCTCTCTCCTCTTCCATCTCTCTCTCTCCCCATCACTCCCCTCTCCCCCTTTCTTTCTCTTCTCTCTTCCTTACCCGCTATGCCCTCTTCTTCCCCTCTCTCATCTTCCCTCTCTCCCTTTCTCTTTCTCCCCTCTCACCCCCTATCTCCCCTTTGTTTCTCTCTTTCTCTCCCCTCTTTCTCTCTCCTCTCACCGTCTCTCACCCTCATTCTCTCTCCTTTTCTTTTCCACCTTTCTCCTCTCTCTCTCCTCTCTTTCCCCCCTCTTTCTCTCCCTCTCTCCGCCTCTCACCCTCATTCTCTCTCCTTTTCTTTTCCACCTTTCTCCTCTCTCTCTCTCTCTCTTTCCCCTCTTTCGCTCTCCTCTCACCGTCTCTCACCCTCATTCTCTCTCCTTTTCTTTTCCACCTTTCTCCTCTCTTTCCCCCCTCTTTCTCTCTCCTCTCACCGTCTCTCACCCTCATTCTCTCTCCTTTTCTTTTCCACCTTTCTCCTCTCTCTCTCCTCTCTTCCCCCCCTCTTTCTCTCCCTCTCTCCTCTCTCCCCTCCCTCCCTCCCTCCCTCTCTCTCTGTCCTCCGTCTGTTCCAGTCCATCAGCCTGATCGAGCGTGGAAACCCGTCCCGCTCTCTGGAGCAGGTTTGCCGCTGGGCGAACACTCAGCAGAGACGTGACCCGGAACACGCAGAGTACCACGATCACGCCATCTTCCTCACCAGGCAAGACTTTGGTCCAGCAGGTATGCAAGGTACTGTACCGCGCTCGATCTGGGACTGTGCAGAAAGTTCACTCACTCTGAGGTTGGCCCAGGTAAGCTCCAAGTGACGCCGCAAAATGGCAAAATGTGGGTTCAAAATGGCAAAACGTGGGCACAGAAATGTCAAAATGTGGGTTAAAAAGTCATAATATGGGTATAAAAATGGTAAGGTCAAAAAATGGGAAAAATGGAAAAGGTTAAAGAGGGAGTATTATGCGAAATCAATAAAAAAAAATTAGCTTTCTACCATGCTATAATGTTGGTCTCTCATCAAAAATCCAAGAATCCTCCTTGAATGTCAAATTTCTCTGATCTGGCCAAGATTTTAAAACTTCTATCAGGTTATTCAATCTCGTTTTCAGATTTATTATCGACTCACGAGTTCTGAGACTGTTTCATTCTAGTCTAGAGGTGGTTTGTTTTAATATAACTTGTCAAGTAAAATAATCTGTCCGTACAACAAGATAATTTCACTACTTTTAAGTACTTTTCTGATAGATTTAAGTGTTTATATACAGAAAATGCATAGTTTTGCTTTGGAATGTTGCACAGTAGGACATTAAACGTAACTTAATCCTGCGTTTATTCAATTGCAGTTGATTTTATTTCTCCAAAATAATTTGAGAAACTTGAAAAACCTACTCAGATTTTGCTTATAACTTGTTTTGCTTGCTGCATGGAGACAATTAATAACATTTGAGCAAGTGGGTGGACCCTCCACCTACGAACGGCATTTTAAAATCCTAGTCTCCTAGTGTTGTGGCGGTGAATTATTTTGCGGCGCATAGACTTCAACGCAGATCCATAAACCAAAAGAACAACAAGGCGACGGCAGCTGTGTGCGTGTTGAGTCGACGCAGAACGATAAATCGGCCTTAAAGAGGAACTCCGGCACATTTGAAGCTAAAGTCCGTCGCTAGAGGTGGTTGAAAGCCGTTCGGGGCAGATTATGGAGCGCCGTCACCGTCTGTCCGGCCTGATGCGGTCAGGTAATCGACGTGTGCGCGAAATCACAGGGTTAAGTAGGTTTGCATTTGGACGACTTTCAAACAGAGCTGAAAAGAATGAGAGAGCTAATATTTATCGTGTAATTCATAATATTGTAAGACACACACATATTGCTTTTGTAATGGACTTTGGCAACAAACATAAAAACGAAAAGAAAAGACAGACAATTGCAGACCACATGATGCTATAACTATAATTTACAGGAGAACTCGGGCACATTTGAAGCTAAAGTCCGTTGCTAGAGGAGGTCGAATTCTTTCAGAAGCCAAAAAACGGCACAGATCAGTGTTTCCTCGGCGGAGATCTTACTGTGGCAGTGAGTCTGTCAAGGCAACAAACTAGTGTAGTGATGGGGGCAAGTTCTTAACTTCCACGTAAAACGCAGATTTGCTTCACACTGAAGAAGCTTAACACCACTTTAACCCATCTTACAACAGCCACGAGTCTAACAAACAAAACGCTCTGCCTGGTTCACTCATTAGTGTCTGGAAACGTTAGAAAACAACTTTATAAGCAGCTTTACGTTTACCTCTGTTGATCTCCCACTGCACATGCGAAACCCCAAAAGACTCGAAGCAACAACTGAGGATCGACTACTGACGGTGAAGAACAATAGAAACTGATGGTTCAGGGTGGTATTTTTTAACGGTTTTCCAAAAATATAATTCACTCGTAAATAAGTGGGATTAGAAACATCGGTGATCGAGTCTTTTGGGCTTTTGTGCAGTGGGAAATCAACAGAGGGAAGTGTAAAGCTGCTTATAAAGTTTTGTGGCTTCTGACAGAATTCGACCACCTCTAGCAATGGACTTTAGCTTCAGACGTGCCGGAGTTCCCCTTTAAGCCTACATTACCCATGCCTCCACGTGACATATCTCTACAAAAACATGACCAAAACTGTTCACTACAACTTCACAAACCTGTTTCTATGTGACATGGTGATCTGAATTTGTCATGTTAAAAGCAGTGAATCCCCCATAACAGTATAATACTCCCGCTTTAAGTGTTTTTTGGGGTTATATTCTGTATTCAAGGCCAACCTGACATGAGTTCGATGGAGTTTTTGGCATGTAGTGAAAAAACAGACACGGTTTTGTGACTATCAGAGGTGGGTAGAATAGCTGGTGTATGAAGCTAAAGCTGCACTGTGTAATTTTTCTAGCGTTTGTGCTCCTTTTTAAACCATTGCGTTCTTTTGTTGCGCTATTGAAACTGTTACCGACTTGAAACTGCCAAAGCTCCAGTGCGAATGATCCAAACTACCCACCTTTGAGTTATTATTAATGTGACTTTATGAGTCATTTTTGTTCCATCTAATGTTCTTTGACTTTTCTGTAAATTACTGTTTGGGAAAAGAACACACAACCTTCCAGCTGTGCGGCGCGAGACCTTTAGAGGTGTTAGTCCAATCATAACTCCAGAACAACGTGTCTTCAGGATAATGAAGTTAACTGCGCTTTGGTGAAGTGATCTAACCTTTCATACGCACCAGAAATAGAAATAAGAGTGACATTTTTGAAGCTCGAGTATTTTCTCCTGACAGTCCAACGAGCCGACTCCTCTGAACCCGTGACTCACGTGGATCATTAGGGCGACGGCGTGGAGCGGTCTGTGTCACCGAACCTTTAAGACCGTCTATGACTAACTCAGAATATGTAAGAAAAGTAGATTCAAGGCTTTTCTGCAGTGGTGTAGAGAGGGTCCCTGGTTCCCTCCATTATAAACACAACAACAGTGGGATCTGCTCTTTAACGCCTCAGGAAGATTAAGCAATAAAATTTAATGACCGTATTTTTCGGACTATAAATCACACTTTTTTCCCAGGTTTGTGTGGCCCATAGACCAAATATATGAATCGTATATATGAATCAAAAATGAAAAAAGAAGAAAAAAAATCATTATCTGTTTTTTTCATTTTGGTTTTAGAGACAAATAATAAAGAAAAGAGTTGTTTTTTCTTATTTTTGGTTCTATATCGAAAAACAAACAAATGACAAACGAACGATACACGGATTCTTCTCTGTTGTGTTGTTTTTATTACTATAACTTCTATAACTCGCCTTTCAAGATGAAATGTTGGTTCTTGGTCTCTGATTTTATAAAATAAATTACCCCCAAAAGTGCGACTTATACGTGTTTTTTTCTTCTTCATTGGCCATTTTTTGGCTTATAGTCGGAAAAATACGGTAATTAAAGGTACACATTTAAATAAATTGTTTAAAGGTCCTATTTTACACAGAATGGACTCCTGTGAGCTTTAAGTCATGTTATAAAGCTGCTCCCTCCTCAAAAACAGACCTGGAGTTGTGTTTTGTTTCATTCACACATGTTTGGTTCACCCTCATTCGTATTATAAGTCTGTCTGCATCTCCAAAGCTCAAAATGCTCTGTTCTACTTCACTTTGTGGTCGTTTTCAAGTTAACGGCTCCTTTTACGTTTTGTATAGTAGAGACATAGAAACACTGTATAATAAAATCTGGAAGATGAATCCAGGCTGCTGTTGCATTGCTCCAAAGAAGATTTTTACTTGTGCATTACTTCCTGAATACTGACCTTACGCCGCAAAACGTGTGACGACAGAAACGTGCAGTTCTGCGAGGTGCTAGAGCGAGGCTAGGCAAACTCTTACACAGATAACTTTTAGGCGCTTTGGCCATTAAAAAAATGTGTTAAAAGTTCATATTGTAAAAATACAGAAGAGTCCTACAAAATCCAACCTCTGTGAAAGCTGTCGATGCTGCGTCAGCCGAACACGGGCGGTTTGATTTCCCCAAAAGATGCGTTGTGCTTCTCTGGGGGAATTGTTTCTGGGCCGGAGCTCCTGGAAGCTGCAGTACCTGGAGCGGCCACTAGTCGGTCTCGCTCACTTATCCGGCTCTTATTATAGATATAGACCCATGGATAGAGGTTGAAACTGTTCAGATGATTCTAGTGAAGGTGCGTGGAGTTTAAAAACACAGTGGAGCACTTCCTGTATCACCACGTGACATCGCAAGGTGGAGCAGAGCGTTTTCTGTGTGAGAGAAGAGCTACAGAAGCCTAAATCTGCAGAGTTTGTGCGTTAAACGTGTGTGAATGAAACAAAACACAGCTCCAGGTCTGTTTGTGACGAGGAAACTGCATTAGAACATAGATCAGAAAATGGTGTAATATGAGCCCTTTAAAGGTGCTTTACGTAACTTTTCTGGTAGAGGAGTTGCTTCCTGCTTTTCTCCATGAAGATGACAAACAGTTGACGCTACAAGGTTTGATCAGTTACAGGTCAGGCCTGTGGAAAGGCAAGCCCGCTCGCAATGAGAACGCATGTTTTTGAAGGTATGTTTTTTTTTTTTTTTTACGGTGTTCCTTTAAAGCCTCATTGCAAAACCTTTACACCACAATACAAGTTTTTAATTTACGTTTTTGAGACACAAACATGTGTTCTTACTGTGAGCGGGCTTGCATCTCCACAAACCTGACTCTTATCTGACCAGGAGGAGGATCTGTTTCAGCTTGTTTACATGGAAATGTTGTTTCTTTGGCTCTAATTTCCCACAGTTCGGCGTAAAACGTTCCAAAGAATGGTTTGAACTTCATATTTCCGTGGAACCATGAAGGCGACGTGCTTCCTCCAGAAAGTTTCATGGTGTTGCTTTATTTCTCTGATCTGCTGTTCAATCATACGTGACATTTTTAGTCGCGTAATATCTCCCAGTGGTTTGCAGAAAAGTCAAAAGCTAAAATTCTGACGACAAACACCTGCACCGGCTGGGTCCAAACCTCCTCCGAAACGTAAAGCTCCACACCGGACGCCCCCGTGCACTCCATCCACATGCGCCTCCGCCTGAGCGTTGCCACGGCGACGGCGGTGTTTACATAACAAACCCGCCTTGCACCTCCGTCTCTGGGAGGGCATCAGAGGCGGCGCAGGTCAGAGCAGACTTCACACGCCGTCCTCAGAGTTTAGCTCCGAGACGCCACATTCTCCAGACAAATATAGACCCGGGACACAGATGGAGAAGGTTTGGGACCCACGAAAATAAGAAAACACGGTAAAAAAACTTAAAGGTGCACTGTGTAACCTGTAGCTTTTGACTCCACGGTGATAATATTGCTTTGCCTTGAATGTTATTATCGCAGGTACAGGTATATTCAGGTATTATTGCACAAACGTGCCACGAAAAACATGGATTCTTACTGTAAGCTTGTTCGTATCTCCATAAATCCAACCCGTAACTTGGCCTGGTGGTGTTACTCGCTTGTTGCCATGGAAAAAAGGAATATGGAAACACCAGGAAAAGCAATAACATCTTCTGGGAGCAGAGGAAGAAGCAGGAGGCAGATCCTCCAGCAGAAAAGCTGCACTACTTTCTATTTTCTAGCATAGTTAAACTGGCTTGAATTAAGCAGTTTCAACTTAAAAGACCAATTTTAAGATTTTTTTTACTTAATAAGATGAGTTTTTCTTACTTCAAGTTTCAAGATTTTCCATCCTGATTTATCTTTTCTAGATATTATGACTTATTCTAAGCACTTTTTATATTAACTCAGTCCAGGTTAAGCCTCTTTAACTTCCTTCTCAAACCAATAAGGTGAAAAATCTTGCCATAAATACTTGAAACTCGTGTTTTCTGCTTAGAACAAGATTCATATTTCGTCTTGTTTTAAGAAAACTTGGTGAGTGAAAATTTCTTACTGACCTGGCAGAGAATTTCACTTAAAATACGGCATTTTTACCTCAATTTTTTTTCTTTTCTTATTTTTTGAGGGGCCTTTTTTGCAGTGTGCACAGTGTTACACCTTTAATGTAAAATGTTAAAGGGGACGTGTGATGCAGCTGTTTTATTTTTGAGCTCATGAAAAATAAACCTGAGGAGCAGAGGTCGCATTAACCGAATATTCTCCGTCATTGATGAAATTTTTTAAATGTTGACGGGAAAATCTGAAGGCGTCTCTCGTTTTGACAGTTCACACTGAGGGCGATAAACCATTAATTTAAGTAGTTCACACTGGGGACGGGCGTTTGATTCGATTACGTTTACTTAATCGATCGTCAGAATTAACTATTGATTTCTGATGAATCATTAGCATTTTTATATTCAAATTATCATCATTATCGTTACTATAAACTCAACTTTACACCATATAAACCATCAGCACTGCAGAGCCACATCAGTGTGAGATCAGAATGAGTTTAATGCAGCTTTGACATGTTTCTTTACGTTTTACACAAACAAAACTTAAAACTGCATGGCTCATTTGCATAAACTATAAAAGCTGAAAAAGCAGCTCGGCGCTGATGCTTCAGCTCCTGTCAGACTAAAGTGGAAGTGGAATATGAGTGTTCTTCCTGTGACAGAGGATGTTCTGCCGATGCCGAGTCTGTTCTGTGCTTCTGTTGCGTTGGAGATGGTTCATGTTAAACTTTTCAGAGATTAAACGTCTGCAGGTCATATGCACAGACCGTATATATATGAATGGACGTAGTATGTTCTCTGTAGTATTCACTGATTTCATAAATGCAACACACTATAGTCTTTTATACAGAGGAGACAGGTTAAAAAAATCATATGCAGTGTTATTCTCATTTTAGGGTTTTGTGGCTTTGCGGGTGTTTTCTTTTCTGTGGTTTTCTTTTCTCCAAATGCCTCTTTGAGTGTTTAAGGTTTGCCGACTCCTGGCCTGTATTATCATTAACATTTTAAAATAAAATCACGGGTAATAATGGTTGAAGATTAAATTTTTATAACCCTGTCTGTCAAAATGACGGGCAATGATAAAGGCTAATGCCGCCTCTGCTGGGGAGTTTTTTTTTTTTTTTTTCTTGTTTCGCGCGTGTTTCCTGAGGGATTTTTCCGGGTCCACGTCGCTTTGTTGCAGCTTGAGAAGCTCCAGCACAGACTTTTTCTTTTTCGTCTTCTTCAAAAACATGAAATATAAACGGCAAAAGTTTAAAAGGCGATAAAGGAGAAATAATGCACGATACGTCCACTTTAAACCACATTTTACATGAAGTTAAATGACTTTAGTTTTGTCAAATTAAACGATTTGTGCTCCAGTTAGATTTCTCTCCCTGGTGTTTTTTTTTTTTTGCAGGGTTAAACACTTATCCGGTGTTTCGTTTAGGGTGACCAGATTCTCCGAGTTGGGATGTTTGGAGTATTTTGTGAAAAGAGTGTGAAACATTGTGGATTCTCACGTCAGTCATAATCTGAGGGACTTCTGACGCTGGTTTTTTTTTGCTTTATGGTCATTCGCGAACACGGTTTTCTGTATTTTGGCGTAACAAATGACAATTTACGCCCCTCTTTACTGTTGACGAGGATCAGACGAGTCAAAAATGGTGATATTCCTGTTTTAGTCCTGGTTTAGACCTGATATAATCCTGGTTTAGTCTTAGTTTTGGTCAAAATAGGAACATTTCTTGTATAAAACTGGGACGAATCACTGGTTTTGTGTAAATCTGCTGGGACGGGGGGGACACTGGGCTCAAAACGTCTGGTCGCCCTGGTTTTGTTGCTTCTGTTATCGTCGTTATTATATTTATTAGCTTCGTGGCTTGGCTGCTGAGTGCTGATCTTCATGTAAACCAAAATATTGTTTAATTTAGATTTGATCATGTCCATGTTTTGCCTGAAACGTGTGATGTGCAGTGTGTTCCATGTCCTGCAGATGCAACAAACACAAGAGATGTAACAATGCTCCAATACTCGTAGCACCATTTTACTGTGTTAATCCTTTTTGGTTTTTTTTACACAGGTTTTTGCCTCTTCAGATTTAATTTCCTATTTTCAAGAGGGAACTTTACGACGGTTAGAGTGGTCCATTAAAGCACGGTAAAAATAAAGTTTGAGATAACCTCGATTAGGACCCTGCATTAGGTTTTAGCGTCCAAAAAAAGATAATTTAGAAAGAAATTTGGAAGAAAAGGAGATGGTTTAGAGGTCGCTCAAGCCATGCGAAGTTTCAAGGTTTGTTTTATTTGTCATTCAAGCGCAAGAAAGAAACACGACTGAGTGAAAAGTGAAAAGTGCTCCTCGAGACCAAGAGGGATAAAAACGATAATAAAGAAGCAGTATTAAAAGAAAGTCAAGGGCATTTGGCAGTTTTAACAGGCAGTTTTTCCTGGAAATTGACAAAATTTTGTGATTTCAAGTAGGTTTTTATGGACTTTCTAAGCAACTTTTATGGACTTTCTTTTATTTTTTTTAGTTTAATTTGCGACATACAGCGTGCATACAGACATTAGACAGGACAGGACAATGCAATAAGTAAAATACCATACAGAGGCGATAGATTTCAGCATTAAATATAAAAGAACTGTGTATAGTTCTGTATAGATTCTTAAACAATGTATTGGAGGATGAACTCAGTGTTGAAAATAACGACAACTAAGAATATAATATTTATGGACTTTCTAAGTAATATTTTTGCAAGTTTCAGTTTGTGTTTGCAGAATAAAATGACTCAAATAATGATTCAAATACGCCTTATTTATGTGGTTCGCTGTGTTATGGTACAGGGCCATTTTTAAGTGTCTTGAGCAAACCTCTAAATATGAATTAAATTGCATCAAATTTTGACCCGAATATTATGGCCAGATATGCACAGCAAAAAACAAATTCTAGTGAAGTTAGGATGACTTGAATTAAGAAAGTTTTATCACGATTTGAGTGAATTTCACTTTAATTTCACTTTAGTAAAATCTGCCGATGGAAAAAGACGTTTTGTAGTTAAAATATGAAAATACATCTTACTACACTACTACACTATACATCTTACACAACTTTTCGCACTTAAAATAAGAAACAAAATCAAATGTTGCTTGAATTAAGAAAAAAAAACACTTTTTTACTTGTCAAGTTGAATCCATTCAAATAAAGTAAAAAGTTCTTAATTTAAGTCATTTTAACTTAACTAAATATTGTTTTTTTTCCTGTGTGGAACCAAATGCAGGGATCTAATCTAGAGAATCTAAAAAAAAACTATTTTTGGACCACTCTAACGACAGTATTATCAGGCTGTATTCAAATACTACTCAGTTATTCTGCAGTAAAGTGTTTCCTGATATTGTTCTGCTGCATTTTCTGTCAAAAAGACGCGTAGTGCTTCATTACTTTCACATTCCAAAGTAAATTAAAACTTGTTTGTTGATACTTTGCAGTGACGTCACACTGGGGGTGTTCTACACGCATCCCTATTGGCAGAATATTTAGGCGTTACCACGGTGACACGACGCACACACGGGCGAACACTGCCAAAAATGCTTGAAGATGGTCTGAAAACTCAAGACAAAATACAAATTGGATTCACACAGCACATTTCCGGGAGCCTGTGATCGGCCCGAGCGTTTACAGTCCCGTTTAGGACAAAAAAGTGAGAGCGACTAAATAAAAAACTGGCTTCTGACAGTATTCGACCACCTCTAGCAATGGATTTTGGCTTCAAATGTGCCGGAGTTCAACTTTAACCCCTGAAGACCTAAGGGCAATTTTAGTACATTTCTCCTCGCCTGGATTTTTTTCTTAATTTTGCTTTTAAAACTGCCCCTTTTACCCTATAATGAAGTGTTCTACCTCCTTTTGTTCAGTCCAACCTGTTATTTCACAATCTGCTGCTGTAGTTGTGTCATGAGGCTGTGATAAAAGCTACAGGACCAGAAATAGAGGTGAAAAAACAGAAAATACAATTCCCACTCTTTTATACAAAACACACAGCAAACATGTAGAAACAACTTTTTGGACATAAAAAATGCTTAATTTAGGGCCTTAGCTACAAAAATGCAAAATATCAAGTCTGTAAGTAAAAATCTCCTTATTGCCCTAAAAACAAAAAAAAGTGTAATCGCTCCATTACTTTCCTGGTCCAGTCCTGGAAACAGCTCCTGTCAGGTCCAGGTCAGAGCCACAGCACTTCTGCATTTCCAGTGTTTATTACATTTGGATTTGTTCATTTTGAGTGAAATAAACATTTAAATAAAAATATAAAGGGATGTGCAATTACACACAGCAAGATGCATAATTTTCCATGTATGTGAGAATTAACTCCACTTAGAGCGACTTTTTCCCTCGTTATAAACACACACAGTCAGAGGAGTCGACCATCTTGACTCACTTCACTCTTTGGCAAAGTTTGGCTCGATCAAAATGGACGGAGCGCATGAGTTTGGGGAAAACAAAGTTCCTGTTGGACACTCGTTTTGCTCACGTCATCACACAGCGTGAGTGTGACGTAGGATAAAGCCGCAGAAATGTACAGAAACCTCTATGTCTGCACTTTCAGAGGGGAAAAGGAAGTTTCTGTCTTTTACGGTTCGAAAGTTCTGCGCGGTTATAGAAAACATATTCCTTCAAGGGTTAAAGTCTAACAGAGCTTCAGACAGACCAGAGCCTCTAGTTAGCGTCACAACCCCAGGGAATGTTGATGACACGAGCTGCAAAGTATCAATAACGTTAATTTTTGCCTGTTATCGACGCTTGGAGCAAAGGATCATGGTCAGTGTAGTTCCAAAACGATGAGCATTTGTTTTACTGTAAAAGTCTTTATTTATTCATTATTTTTATATAATTTTTTAGACGTTTTATAGGCTGGTTATTGTTACATCTCTTTCCAAAGCAATGC
This sequence comes from Odontamblyopus rebecca, assembly GCA_030686955.1. NCBI lineage: Eukaryota > Metazoa > Chordata > Actinopteri > Gobiiformes > Gobiidae > Odontamblyopus > Odontamblyopus rebecca. The sequence goes on from CM060671.1 coordinate 6,352,186, forward strand.
ATTTGGCTTTATACGCTCTTCATCGCCCCCTGTTGTCCATTATCATCACCATCGCCATCACTGTCATCCACCGCTCTTAATATCAGAGTGGAAACATCACGTAACAGTCATGCATTCACTCAGCTGTCTGTCCTGCATCCTCTGCTTTTACTGCATGCCAAAGACTCTTCTAATATCCACCAGCATGAAAGAAAAAAAAAACAAATCAAAAAGGAGAAAATCTGCTAAAAACGTTTGATAAAAATGCACTGAATCGCTGCACAGCTCTGATCGAGTTTTGTTTGTTGTTTGTGCTTTTGCTGCCGGTTATTTCACCTCGAGATTTAAGTAATTTTTTTAGTGGTTCATTTTTATTTTTTATGTATTTTTGTCACATTTAGGTACATGTCATTGTGGGAAAGCCTGGGTAAATCTGGCAGCTTATGTCAGGAAGGGCATCTGGTGTAAAACAAATGATTTAATCAATAATGATGAAGGAGGGAGAGTGAGTATATGTCACAGAGGACACATTTCCTACGTAGATACTTACCGGGAATTTACACCAGGAGTATTAACGACAAGTAACATAGGCAGAGCTGCATATTACATTCCGATACATTCATTTGGAATAAAAGTTAATTTCGATTTAAAAAGACCATGTAAACGCTTAATTCCTAATGTTTATTCGGATTTAAGATTGATTCCAAATTAAGTGGGTGGTTTATTCGGTCCTTAAATCCGATTTAAATTATTCCTCGATCATGTAAATGTTTATTCCTCTTAAAATAATTCTGGTCGTTCAGCAAATGCAAAAGATGCCAGTGCCCGTTAACACCGCGGGACGTCCTCATCCCGAGTTCCCATCATGAACTATAGCCTGTAAGTTTGGACACAACTCCCGGCACATCAGCCCGGAGCAGAAGCCGTGTGTTCGGGTAAAGCCTCGGGACTCACCGGAGCGTGGAGTCCGGGCGAGCTGCTCCGGTGAGTCCTGCTCCGGTGAGTCCTGCTCCGGTGAGTCCTGCTCCGATGAGTCCTGCTCCGGTGAGTCCTGCTCCGGTGAGTCCTGCTCCAGGGCTGCGGCTGGTTCTCAGGTGGTGCAAAACGTCCAGTTTGGTTTGATCTTGTTCTGAGCGTCCGTCCTCCGCACACTTGGAAAGAGCTTCTCAGGCCGAGGCTTCGACCCTCTCCCTGCTCCAACTCATCTGAGCCCAGCCTGGACCAGAGCTGCTCCCGCTGGGTCAGGAGTCTGGGTTTGGATCTAGTCCGACTGGAGCTTTTCTCACAAGAGGCTAAATGCAGTTCATTTATAAGATGAATCAATTGAATCAGCTATTGCCTATTGCCATAAAATGATTAGGCAAATGTTTGTTGCTACGTGAACACGAGGAACACCCGGACCTGAGTGCCTGACTGTTCCCCAGACTGGGGGACAGCAGTACTGGCGGACACAGGTACACACCCCCATGGCCCAACGACAAACCCAGATGACAGAAACGTTGGGAGCAGTAAATACGTTCATGTCCCTGTACAATCAGAACCTTCCCCACCCCCAGACGTTGAGCGAAATTAAAGACGATTGAACGTGTTTCCATGTAATTTATTCCTCGATCATGTAAACGCTTCTTCTTCAAAAAATAATCCCGGTGGTTGGTGCTCGTTGCGTCGCCTTCGATCCGGCTCCTCCAGTCGTCTCTCGGGACTTTTCCTCCACGTCTCTTTGGATTTGTGAGCGGGATGTGGGAGTGGGCTGAGGTGTGGCGGCCTCAGACTCAGTTTGTCTTCTTCCTCCTTCTCCGACTCTCTTCCCTTCTCCTCCTCAGCTCACAGACGTAAAGCGCGAGGACAGAATTCTCCAGCTGCTGCTTCATTATCATTGGAACGACCGTGAAAAAAGTTTGGATCGTGTTTGTATTCGCGGTGTAACGACAAACCGAGATGACCGAAAAGCCGGGAGCAGCTGAAGTGTGGGTTTTCTTCCCAAAGACAGAAATACGTTCGTGTCGCTGTCCAATCAGCACCTTCCCCACCCCCAGACGCTGAGCGAAATTAAATAAAAGCGATTTAACGTGTAAACTCCAAGTAGAACATTTTAATTCCGAACTATTTAATCCAGAACAATTAAAAAACATAATGTAACTATGGCTTTTGCACTTTTAACCTGCAGGTAGAGGACTCATACCAGTTTTTTATTATTCTCAGGTGTTCTCAAGGTTTGGGAGGGAATTTTATGCCAGATGCCCTTTCAGGACTATTGCCATCAAATCACAAGTTCCCCATTTTCCCACAGCATTGTATTCGACTGACACACGCCTTTAATTTCTCACATATTCTAGTTAAATATCAGATCCACCTACTCGTATAGTTTTCATAATGTCCCATAAAACCATCCATTTCATCGTATGGTTTAATCACAAGTTCATTTCATATATTTTCTGGCCTCATTATGCATGCTCTATATGTCATCCTCTCAATAAGGTCATGTTCACGTTTGGTTTTCATTTCCTGGTGGTTTTGAGGCCGTGGACTTCACCTCGTCTTCATTATTAGTGTTTTTTTCTGTGTTTTTTGTCTCGTGTATTTAGGCTACGCTCCCGTGACTGGGATGTGTCACCCTCTGAGGAGCTGCACCCTCAACCACGAAGACGGATTCTCCTCTGCGTTTGTAGTGGCCCACGAGACTGGACACGTGTAAGTAAAAGACTAATAAATATGTAGGTAAATGTATTTTTATTGCACTTTCATTATTTTAATAGTAGTGGAATCAAAAGGCACTGTTGGCAGTGTTGGGAAGGTTCATTTTATACATGAACTAGTTCAAAGTTCAGTTCAGAAATTTCAAAACGAACTAGTTTGTAATTGTTTACAGTTAATAGTTCGTTCATAGTTCCAGAAAATAACTGGTGCGGCGGCATTTCAATATTCTGGGCCCACAACATGGAATAATTTGCAAAAAAAGACTGGAAATTAAAAGAACCGGTTCCAACAGGACAGTTTAAACCATATGTGTCAAACATGCGGCCCGGGGGCCAGATCCGGCCCTCCAAGACCCTTAATCTGGCCCTCGGCTGATTTTTCTATTAAAATACTTAAAATTTTCTGATTTTTCTGTTAATTTTCTGCACCGTTTAGCATAGCAGCGTCTCCGGCGTTTCTGTACATTGCAACTCCCACCAGAGCAGCACAAATGAAGACTTTCCTCTTTCCAAACGCTCTTAAAGGACGATCGTTTTGACTGTCGACCGTGACCCTCATCAGCAAAATGTCAAAAAATGAGAAAAGCAGATGCTGAGTTCAGGATTTCCCAAGAAAAATAGTCTAATTCTTATTTGTTGACAGAGGTGAATGGGAAATCTGTGCTCAGTGTGTTTGGAACAAGTGGCGTTGCTCGAGGAATATAATCTTAAACACCACTACAAGACACGGAGAAAAACACGATAACTTGAAGAGAGAACTGAGTTTTCTGATCCGGCCCTTTTGGGATCAAAGTTGGTTGTATACGGCCCCCGGACCAAAATGAGTTTGACGCCCCTGGTTTAAACTATTGCTCAAAGGTTTGGAAATGAAATTCATAGTTTGTAAATGTTTTAAATAGTCGTATGAAATTGTGTCCTGTAATATTCTGAACTGTTGCGCCGCTGTTTTGGCCAGGACTCCCTTGAAAAAGAGATTAGGAATATCAGTGGGACTGTTCTGGTTAAATAAAAAGAAGAAGAATCAAAATAACTAGTTCATCGTTCTTTTTTTTCAGTATGTTGCTGTTGCTATTCATTATCAGAACTGTGATGATGTCAAGACAGTTTTCCTGATTAATTCCACTGTGCGTTGCCATGAAATATCGAAAAAATAAACACACAAACACTGAACCTGATCTTTTCCGTCAATCACTCAACTCAAGAACTCAGCGTGTGACAACAAAAACAACATCTGCAGTTTTAAGAGGATTGATTTTAGCCTCCCAGTCTGTACCAAATATTATCGGCCTATAGAAAGTAGTGATGTCCTCTGAAAACACCAGTGCAGTGAGTTCTCGGGTCTAGTCACTTATAAAAACGATCAGGTTCAACATTTATGCAGTTACCGTATAGCGCTTTCATGGCAGAGTGCGGTATAATTAAATAACAGCCTCCTGCTCTCGATCTGGGAGTCAGAATCAGAATTTATTTGTCATTCCAGCATAAAAAACACACCGAAACGAAACACTCAGATCCATGTCATGAGCAGCGCAAACAACAATAAGAACCAATAGCTTAAAATATCGCATGTCAAACGCGGTCTGTAGAAAACACCCCCCACGCGGCTTCATTTTCTAAAGTGCTTTTCCGAGTCCGAGCCGCTCCGTGAGGTGCATTAGTGTCAGGGCGACATGACAGAATTGATTTGCCTAATGCGTCAGGATAAAAACTGTTCCTGAGTCTGGTGGACCGGGCCTGAACCTTCTGCCTGATGGAAAAGCTGTAAAAGGTCCATGTGCTGGAGGGGCCGTGTCCTCCGTGATCCTGTGGGCTTTTGTCCTGCACCTGCTCATGTAAAAGTCTTCAGTGCAGGTCAGATACAGCCGCAGAGGTGATCAGCAGCTTTAATTGGCCTCTGCAGAGCTTTTCTCTCGGCCACGGCGATGCTGCTGAACCTCAGTCCTGTTAGACGTGAGGATAGTTTCCACCGCGCGCTAGAGTCTGCACGGGACAGAATTTTCAGTCCCGCTCACGCCTGCACCCACAAAGAATCGTAATTTTCATTCCCACTCTCACATGAATTTGCAATATTTTGTCCTGCTCCTGCCCATAAATTCCACAAGATGCAGACGTTTGCTTTCTTCCTCACAAAAAGTCTTGATTTCTTCCATTTCTTCATCAGGTTTCTTGTTTTTTGACGGTAAATGTACCTCTCTTTAAAGAAGAACTTACTCCTAAAGCTCTGTGAGATTCACTAGAGCCGCTCTGTTCTTCTGCTCCTCAAAGCTCCATCACAACACAGAGAAGAGCAAAGGAATTGCCTAAAATGTGCACGAAATTCGACCACATCTGCAAGTTTAGGCTGCTTAAAACTTTTTTATTAAAGCCAAATAAAATATCCAGCACAAATTATGTATGATAGTCAATCGTTAATCATATGTATATTTTACTTTACACTCATATTTAGTTTGTGGGTCTGCAGTTTATCATCCCACCCGCCCACAGTGTGCAGTCCTGCGCCCACAATGAGCTTTCAAAATGTGTCCTGTGCTGCGCTGTTCTGCGTGGTCACACCTGTAAAAGACTGTGAGGACAGAGGCACCCAGACCTGCTTCTTTTTTTTGAGAAAGTAGCGGCGCCTAAGAATGTAGAAGCGTTGGTATTGCTAGACCAGGTGATATTACTCAGCCGTTTGAAGCAGGAGATGATCCCCACTGCAGCTCCCTGCGAAAATCCACGATTATCTCCTTTGTTTTCTTTACACTGATGCAAAGAGTTTGTTTTGCACCAGGCCTTGAGCTGACAGTATCACAGCATCAACTTTTATAACCTGAAAACCACCAGTATACACCTTACATGCGAAGTAAACATTATTATATCGTTAATCTCTTAATTATCTTCGCAAAATTTCATATCCGTAAATGTAACTTGATCCATCGTGAACTCTGCTTTCCCATTTTTCTTTCCAAAATCCAGTATTATAAGAAAACCATCCACTTGTCCTTCTGTTCCAAAGCCGTTAAAGCCCTGGGAATTCTTAAGCAATTTAATTTATACATTTTTATTTTTTAAATATGAATTTTGGTCATGGCTTGACAATTATCCCCCCTGTCCTGCCTGTTGTGTTGTTTGTTATTCTGTCTATAATTTGTATTTATTTATTTTTTGTGTAATGACTTGCATATAATAATACCAAAAAAACTGTATATTATCTTGGATCCAAAGGTTGCCGTTTCAAATCCCCAGCTCTCACAGATAAATCCCGCTATTGTGTCCTTGGGCAAGACACTTAACCCACTTCACTCCCAGTATCTGCACCAACAAACCGTCCAGAATGTCCCGTCTTGTGCTTAGGTTTTGACAGATCGTAGAATTTGTCAACCACTTTTCCTCAACCGGATGAGATTCCGTTTTAACTCTGAACCCAAACCTCGGCGGATAACAGTAGCGGCGCCTTCTCATCACCATACAACGCTCTGACCTGCGCGAGTTAAATAATTACTGCCTCTGGTCTGGTCTTTTATTCAATTTTAATGTTGCCGCGGGCGACGGCTCTGACGGTCTGTGAAGTCGAAGCCTGTGATGAAGCATGAGTGAGAGAATAAGGCTGAAATAAAGCAGAAAGAGTGAATGGCCCAGCGCTCCACCCGCTGCGCTTCAAAGACTCACCTCAAAACACCTTAAAAAAGCTTTCGGCGAGATTCGTACTCGCAAACTTCAATTCGTAAAGATCCGATATTATACAGAATTGACTCTTGTGAGCTTGTAGTGGCAGTTTTCAATTTGCCAACTGCTTGTGTCCATTAAGATTCAATATGTTTGCACGTCATGTGACACAGTTTGGCATTAGACTCATTTTACAGGCAGGTGACAGCATCAGGCTGAGTTACAGGTCAGATCTGTGGAGACGGAGACCCCGTTCTCAGTCAGAATCCATGTTTTTCAGTTTATACTCGCATTTTGCATCTGCAAATAAATACAGACAAGGAAGATCACTGTAATGCCATACTGTGGGACATTCCAGGCAAGACAGTATATCTCCATAGAGACGGGCGGTGGACCCCAAGGACATAGATTTGCATAGGGACAGTGGGGACATGTCACAACCAATATTTGCCATTTTATTTTAATAAACAAAAATATAAATTTATTCCGATATTTTTCCAAACTTTGTAATATTATTTTAGCCTGTTTTATGGCACGTTCACACTGCAGCGTCCAACAACACCCTGGACACTCCTATTTGGAGCCGTTGAATTCATCCGCCCCGGTGCTCGTCTTGGACGCCATCGACCAACAGGAGAAAAATACTTGATGTGCGTCCAGGGCGTCAGCTGTGTCTCTGAGTGCCGTGTTTTCCTGGTCTGGAGAGTGACTTTAGTGTATTTATTATATAAAACACATCAGTGGAGCACCGGCCCCGTGGGGCACCGGCCCCGTGGGGCACCGGCCCCGTGGGGCACCGGCCCCGTGGGGCACCGGCCCCGTGGGGCACCGGCCCCGTGGAGCACCAGCCTGTGCAGGGCTCCAGAGCCACTGAGGTCCCAGCTGCGAAGCTACACTCTCCGGTTCTCGGCTCTTTTGAGTTCACATTTTGTTTCTTAGACATTCTGAGATGTATTCAGTGATATGACCACAGGGTTACTCATGCTGCTATTCACTGGCCTCAAGTGCCTCAGGTAAAGTGGGGAAGCAGAGACTCACACACTAGAGCCTCTGCTGTACGCTCTATTTCATTTCTCTCCAGGGGACTAGCCATTAGCGAAATGACTTAGGCTTCGTTCAGACTGCAGGGCTTCATGCTCAATTCAGATTTTTTGTGAAATGTGGGGTTTTTTTGCAAAGTCGTTCACATTTCCAATTAAATCCGTCTTGTATGTGATCTTCAGTGTGAACTGCCCATCACGATGGGCAATTTCAGGGCTGTTTTCTGTTTGATAGAAGAGCTCTAAATGCGTTTGTGATGAGGAAACAACATTATAACAGCTCAGAAAACCGTGTAATCTGGGCCCTTTACAGTCCCTCACTTGAACCTCTCACATTTTTCAAAAGGCTCGTAGACATTTCAACATGGCAGGTTTTACCTTTTACCACCTTTTTTAGACGATCAGAATGTTAAATTACTCATCCGGGGTCACTGTTGAGTCTCTGACCTTTGGAAATGAAACGTCTGACGGTCCAAGAGTCAAGGGTCGAACGCACCCTCAGATCTGATTTGAGTTTCGTGGCGGTGAAACTGTGGCTCTGATTTTCCCCACACGCTTTGCTTTGACGTGCAAATGAGCAGCTTAACTTGGGAGATCGAAGACTTTACCATAAAAACACAGACGGAGGCTGTTTAGAAGCAGGAAAAGACGTATTTCTCTAACATCTGGGACACTGGGCTTAATCAGGATGTCAATATGTGTCATTTTAAAGGCGCTGTACTTGATTTTTTCTGTCTTGTAGAAATTGATTCTCAACAGTTTGCAGTGGGAGTTATTCCTCTTTTACCTTAAATGGTAAATAGCCACATTTTTATACATCGCTTTTTCACCTTCAAGGCTCTCGAGGCTCACAGCAACAGCATCTCGAGGACACAACAACAGCATTCACCTTCGGGAGACAGAATTACATTGACAAGCCTAAGATATAAACGCTTAAATCTATCAGAAAATGAGTTAGAAGTAGTGAAATTATCTTGCTGCATGGACGGATCATTTTACTTTAGTTATCTTAAAATTAGGGCTGTCAACGTTAACGCATTAACGCATCCGATTAATCACAAAAAAAAATCACATTAATGGTCTTTTTAATGCAGATTAATCACACAGTTTTTGAACACTCCTCTGTGGAAAGCGCGATGGTGACCTGAAGGCGGCGCAGGTTATTAGGTCAGTGATCAGGTCTGTTCATACGGGACTTTAGATAAAACTGAGGTAGTTTGTAGATGTTGCAGCGATGAATTCTCTTTCCACAGAAGCACAACAAGTTTAAAATACCATCTTAAAGCAAAACATGTGTTTGATTCAGCGGCAGAAACGACACTACTTGTACCAGCAACAAGCCGAGCACGAAAACGCGCGGCAATGATGTCAACAAAACTACCAGCGATAGAAAAATGTCAATAATATAACGTTTTGATAATAAATTGCATTTTTGTCTAAATATTTTGGTCTATTTTGGATTATAATTGACTGTGATTAATCGTGATTAATCAAAATTCTAAAGTGTGATTAATCTGATTAAAAAAATGAATAGTTTGACAACATTACTTAAAATAAACAACCTCTAAACTATAATTAAGCAGTTTCAGAACTAGCAAGTAAACAGTAAATCGAATAACCTGATATACAGAACTGTGCAAAAGCTTTAGGCAGGTGTGGAAAAAAATCCTGTAAACTAGGAATTCCTTCAAAAATGGAAGTGTTAATTGTTTATTTTCATCAATTAACGAAATGCAGTGAATGAACAAAAGAGAAATGTAAATCAGATCCGTATTTGGTGTGAGCTTTGCCTTCAGAAGAGCATCAGTTCTTCTAGGTTTTACTTGCAGACAGTTTGTGAAGGAACTGGGCTGGTCGCTGTTTCAAACACGTAGAAGAACTAAGCTCAGATCTTGTGTGGATGGAGCTTCCTCACATCCTTCTGTCTCTTCATGAATCCCAGACTCACTCCAGGATGTTGAGGTCAGGACTCTGTGACAGTAAAAGTGTTTGTTGTTTGTATTTGTAGGTTGGGGATGGAGCACGACGGTCAGGGGAACCGCTGTGCAGACGAGACCTCCATGGGCTCCATCATGGCTCCTCTGGTCCAGGCCGCCTTCCACCGGTACCACTGGTCCCGCTGCAGCAAACAGGAGCTCAACAGATACATACAGTGAGTCCTGGTTTAGTCCTGGTTTAGTCCTGGTTTAGTCTTGGTTTAGACCTGGTGTAGTCCTGGTTAAGTCCTGGTTTAGACCTGGTGTAGTCTTGGTTTATTATACTACTGGTCCTGCAGTGAGTTTAGACCAGGATTAGATCTGGTTCAGTCCTGTTTTAGTCCTGGTTTATCCTAGTTTAGTCCTGGTTTAGACCTGGTTTAGTTCTGGTTCAGTCCTGGTTTAGACCTGGTTCAGTCCTGTTTTAGTCCTGGTTTATCCTAGTTTAGTCCTGGTTTAGACCTGGTTTAGTTCTGGTTCAGTCCTGGTTTAGTTCTAGTTTAGTTCTGGTTTAATCCTGGTTTAGTCCTGGGTTAGACCTGGTTTATTATACCACTGGTCCTGCTGCAGCGAACAGGAGCTCAACAGATACATACAGTGAGTTTAGACTGGGATTAGACCTGGTTTAGTCCTGTTTTAGTCTTATTTCAGTCCTGTTTTAGAGTTGGTTTACTCCTAGTTTAGTCCTGGTTTAGACGTGGTTTTGGGGTGGTTTAGACGTTGTATAGTTGTGGTTTAGACCTGGTTTAGTCCTGGTTTAGTCCTGGTTAATCCTGGGTTTATTATACCACTGGTTCTGCTGCAGCAAACAGGAGCTCAAGATGAATATATACAATGAGTTTAGTCCTGGTTTAGAGACGGTTTAGATGTTCTTTAGATGTGGTTTAGTCCTGGTTTAGTCCTGGTTTAGTCCTGGTTTAGTCCTGGATTAGTCCTGGTTTAGTCCTGGTTAAACCTGGTTTCTTTTATCACTGCTCTCTCTGTGGCACAGAAGAGCTCAACAGATACATACAGTGAATTTAGACCTGGTTTAGCTCTGTTTTTTGTTCTGGTTTAAACCTGATTTAGTCACTGCTTAGCTCTGGTTTAGATCTGTTTCAGCCCATTATTACTCAGGGGTAGTGCAGCCTCTGCAGCTCAGTGAGTTCTGGAGCTTTCACATGAGCCATGGCCTGTACATACTGTATACTCAGTCAGTTTATGTCATTTTCTGTATAAAACCTGTATCTTTGCTGTATCTATTTTTTTCTCCCTGTAGTTCCTATGACTGCCTGTAGGGGGAGTCTTTATATTATTTTTCATGTTTTTCTCCCTGTAGTTCCTATGACTGCCTGTAGGGGGAGTCTTTATATTATTTTTCATGTTTTTCTCCCTGTAGTTCCTATGACTGCCTGTAGGGGGAGTTTTTATATTATAGTTCATGTTTTTCTGCCTGTAGTTCCTATGACTGCCTGTAGGGGAGTCTTTATATTATTTTTCATGTTTTTCTCCCTGTAGTTCCTATGACTGCCTGTAGGGGGAGTCTTTATATTATTTTTCATGTTTTTCTCCCTGTAGTTCCTATGACTGCCTGTAGGGGGAGTTTTTATATTATATTTCATGTTTTTCTGCCTGTAGTTCCTATGACTGCCTGCTGGACGACCCGTTTGAGCACAAATGGCCCAAACAGCCGGAGCTTCCTGGGATCAACTACTCCATGGACGAGCAGTGTCGCTTCGACTTCGGGGTCGGATACAAAATGTGCACCGCTGTGAGTTTACAACACAACACACACACAACACAACACAACACAACACACACACACACAGCTGGAGAGGCGACGCCATTTACAGTAAGAATTTAGGTTTTTCTTAGCACACAGCAAAAAACCTTGGCCAAAATGTAAGATATAAACACTTAAATCTATCAGAAAATGACTTAAAAGGAGTGAAATGATCCGTACATGCAGCAAGATCATTTTATTTGACAAGTTATCTTAATATAAACGACCTCTAGACTAGAATTAAACAGTCTCAGAACGAGTAAGTAGAAAATAAATCTGAAAACAAGATGAATATAACCTGATACAAGTTTTAAAATATCTTGGCCAGATCAGAGAAATGTGCAGTGCAATAAAAGCCCCTGTATTTGAATAAATCCAACATAAATCCTGTATAATGTACTTTGTCACGTTTTTATACAGCGCGTTTCCACCTTCAGGAAGTGAGACCTGAGAAATCGCATTTTTCTCACTCACTGTAAGAAATTATATTTTTTTCTTTGCATTAAAAGCACCGTTATTTGAACAAATGCAAGGCAGACAGTAAACGTAATCGCATTTTTACACAGCGTTTTCCACCTTCAAGGCTCAAAGCGATTTACAAGTTCACGCCAACACCGAGGAGCGTTAAGGGTCTTGCCCAAGGACACAACACAACAGCCCAACAACGTTCGTCTGTGTGAGCTCGATTAACACCAACCTGTGCGTCGGAGAGAAGAAAACACACGAGAAAAATGATCTCGGGAGATTTTTTAAGCCGTGTTTACGTTTGGATTGGACAAAAAATTTAAATATATAAAATAAAAATAAAGAAAGCCCAAAATTAGAGACTGAATCACAAAATTTATATATCAGAAATTAAGTTATAATCTCGTCTTGTCTCGTTTTCCTGGACCCAACCTTGTATCTCATCTCGTCCTACTCCCAGGTAACGCCATACTGTAGTTGTTTATTAGTATGCAGAAAAAAGTCACGATTGAAGTACGGACAATTACACAAAAACAATGAACATACGATTGCAATTTTGGACATAACGAAATCCAGGTTGTCCAAAAAAAGTAAAAGTCGCGTGCGGTTATTAATCGGCTTTGTTCGCGCTTACGGGAAGACGTTTGGAAACCTGCGACGACGACTTCCGGTGTAGCTCCCGACGCTGGGCTCGACCGACTGTGATTTGTATTTATTTATTAAAGGGACAATGCGTATTAAAAAGATAATGTAAGAAACAAACAGGGACTCGTAAATACGCAGGACTGTAGCCAACGCTAATTTCCATCCTTAGTCCCCGGCTGGACCAAGGCCACATCACCGCCCACTTCATAAACCACGACAAAAGCCTACAACAGCCCCGGTCGCATACGTCTCTCACTATAAAACACACTCAGACAGCGTTAGTATTAAAATGTGCAGGTCAAATACAAAACTCTCATTACTTAACATCTATTTACAGACCTATATACAAATACTGCAGTCCCGGCTCACGCGCAAAAGACGTGGTTTAAGTTCAGTACCGTGGACAGGTCTGATTGTCCAATAACATGATTTACGTTGAGCAGAGAAGGAGCTGAGTGTAGCAGCTCACGTATAGTCACAGGAACGGTGTTCCAGGTTTGAGACGCGCAGATCTGATCAAACCCGCTGAAGTAAATGTGATAGTTGGTTAAATGAAGCCTGCAGACGTACGGACGTATGTGCCGTTTGGAATCGTCTTGAATTCGGCGCCCTCGTCTCTTCTGATCGCATGTACCCAGTGCGCTCAGAGCATAGGCCGTATATATGAGTGGACTAAGCTAATCCGTTAGCCTCCGCGTGCCAAATAGGAAGTGCTCTCTCTCTACCTGCTGCACTGAGCCTCGTCATTTTGGTCTTAAAATGTTCGTATGAACCCGCGACACGTGAGCCTGAATTTTTCATTTCTCTATCTTGTTCCTAAATCAAGATATGAACATAAATAACGGACCAATCAGAGCCCTTCATTCCCCGAGGTCCCTCCCCCTAGCGCTAGTAACAAGTTTGATTGACAGCTAGCACGTTTCGTTGCTAAGTAAGTTCCCTTCCCGCTTTTCCTGCACCGATTGACTATTTTTGAAATAAAATGACAAAATATCTCAAACAATTACAATAGCGAACGTTACTAGAATCTTAACTAGCATAAAGTAAAGTGAATTTCGTTAAATTGTGACTCTATTGTTGTTCGCACGTAACAGAACACACAACATAAATGAATGACTTAAAATTACTATTTAAAGTTTGATGATAAAAGCTAAAAATGTCCATATTATTCTCAAGAATCACCGAAATCCAGCGGTCCATGCAGAATGGTGCAGAGTATCACCGCTCTGCCGTGAGTACGGCGGGCATTTTAATGACCTCACTCATGATTGGCTCTTGTGGTTGCTATGATACTCGCGGTCGGATTTCCAGATATGGAGCCTGGATCCAGATTCGCTCCTGTAGCCGTGGCATCTGGAGCCTCATTTGAGCGACGCTGACGCTGTGGGGACGTCACACTCACTTAGTCCACTCATGTATACAGACTGTGGCTCAGAGTTGTGCATCAGTGGAAATGATGAAAACTGAGGTACGGTTGGAATTGTTGATGAGCCGAACATAACAGAACGGTACGATGACGTGGAGATGAAGAAAACTGGGACATTTTCTCATTTTTCCTAGATTTTGTCAGACTTACTACTGCAAACAGAGCCTGCTGGCATTTTTTATTTATTTTTACATAGTTAAAAGAAAAGGATGATAGTGCGGGGAGTTCATTCAGTCTATAGAGTCCAATACACTTTTTAAGTCCATTCATGTATTTCAGAGATTTAATGTATAGTTTGAGTAAATTTTTTAAAACAAGTAAAGTTAGGGAGACACTTTTGAATTTTACACTTGTGGATGTAAAATTTAGCAAGACATACTATGATATTTAGACAGAGTTCTTTTCTATTGTGAAGTAGGACGCCAAAACATCTCGTTTTAACAAGACCGGTAAGGAAGGAAATAAGGAATGGATCCAGTGTTGCATTTCAGACCAAAAAGAGGTGGGAAAAAATCATCGTTTTCACAAAAAGTGCAAATGTTTTCTTGAATTTTAAAGCACAATTGAAGTAATTCTTTGGATGGTTATATTTTATTCATAACTTTGTAAAGCGTTTCCTTTCCTTTACTTCCAAAGAACCATGAACGCTCGTGTTGATCACAGGCTCCTGAAAATGTGCTGTTTAAATCCATTTTATCCTATTGTGTGCATTGCGTCTCCACGGTAACTCCTAAGTATTCCACCCATAGACATGCACGTAGAACATCCCCAGCATGACGTCATTGCAAAGTATCAGTGGAACAGATGAGGGGGAGGGTGGGAGAGCTTTATTTAGGTTCACAAACACCAAATGTACTTTAATAAGTTTGACAAAAGTGACAAAACTCTTTTCGTGAGTCTTATTTCCCAGAGCAAAGTGTGAAAATCGTCTGTGAAAATGTTACACCAATACGAGATTTGGTGTTAAGAGTTTTTTGGGGATACTGACAAAAATCTAACAGTGACATGAGGTCAATACAGAGAGAAAAGAGACAGAATAGCGGGAGAGAAAAGAGAGAGAAAAGAGGGAGAGAAGAGGGAGAGGAAGTGAAGAACTGATGCTGCCCCAAGAAACATGGACTGAATAAAAATGAGTGGATCCTGTTGAAAATCCAGGAAGAAGTTTGTGAATAACTTTCTAACTTCGAATGAGTTCAGGTACTGGGCTGATTTGTATACAATATTTACAATAGTATAAGACCTGGTTTGGACCTGGTTTTAGTTCAAGTTTAGTCCTGATTTAGACCTGTTAAGACTGGGTTTAGTTCTGGTTTAGGCCTCTTAAGTCCTCATTTTGTTCTGGTTTACAGCCTGGTTTAGTTCTAGTTTTAGTCCTGGTTTAGTGCCTGTTGAGACCTGGTTTAGACCTGCTTTATTCCTAATTTAGACTTGGTTTTAGTTCTGGTTTAGACCTGATTTTAGTTCTTGTTTAAACTGGGTTTAGTCCTATCTTAGTCCTAGTTTAGTCCTGGTCTAGACCTGGTTTGGACCTAGTTTAGTCCTGGTCTAGACCCGGTTTGGACCTAGTTTAGCCCGGGTTTAGACTTGGTTTATACCTGGTTTAGTCCTGGTGTAGACCTGGTTTATTCCTAGTTTAGACTTGATTTTTGTCCTGTTTTAAACATGGCTTTAGACCTGGTTTAGTCCTTGTTTTAGTTCTGGTTTAGACCTGGTTTTAGTTCTTGTTTAGACTGGGTTTAGTCCTAGTTTAATCCTGATTTAGACCTGGTTTAGACCTGGTTTAATCCTGGTTTAGACCTGGTTTAGTCCTAGTTTTAATTCTTGTTTAGACCGGCTTAAGCTCTAGTTTTGTTTTGATTTAGACCTGGTTTAGTACTTGTTTAGACCTGGTTTTCGTCTGGTTTAGGTCTGGTCTAGAACAGGACCAAACCGAGTCTCCGTCAGGACTGAATTAAAAGAGAGAAAGTGCATTCTGTTTGTAGAAAGTCCAGGCAGAAGTTTGTGGAGTTTGGGTTTTGGTCCAGTATGAGACCGAATGAAGAAAAATGACCCTGCAGATTTATTTGGCCACATTATTTCCTCAAATGAAACACACTGTTCCACTTTGTGATGTCATGCATTTCCAAACATAATAAGTCTAAACACTTTAAAATAAATACATGTTTACTGTGTTCTTTCTATTGCTAAAACTGCAGCCTTTACGATTTGATTTCAGTACATTGCGCCGCCTGTTATCTACTTTAATCACAGTCTTTGGCTTCGCTGGATGACATTTTACTCCGGGGTTGTGGTTTGCCATCATAAAAACATCCAACAAGCCGATTTGACTGCACAAAACCGTCGTCTTTAGCGCGTCCCTCGTCTGTGTGATCAAGGCGTCGAATACAGAGGCTCAGACGGAGACAGGACGAGGCTACGTTTATGTAGACGTGTGTGGAAACTAGGATCTGTACATCAAAAGTGTTATCACGGTGCAGTATTTCAGTGAACGTGTGTTTTTGATGAGGTAACAACATTTTAAAGGTTTAAGGAGTCAGTTTGGTGTAATATGGGACTTTTTGCTTGTTTATTATTTGTAAAGATTCACTTTTATCGCTAATGCACGTATTTTCCGGAATACACACAAAAACACACCAATACTTTACGAAGATGTGAGTGTGGTCAGCGGCGAATCTTCCAGAGTTCAGATGGGGGTGATTGACAGGTGGATCAGCCAATCGGGGACAGGCGTGGTCGGTCTGTGTTAAAAACAAAAAGAGACAAGATAAGACCGGTGAAAATTGGTTAGTCATTGTGGCGATCGGGGGAGGATAGTTAGAGGCCCAGATCCCAGATAGTCTACTTTTCCAGATCAGATAGTTGTAAAAAAGATAGTTATGTCACAGGTAGTAATCTCAAGATAGTTAAGACATAGTTTCCAGATTCAGTTTGTAGTAAAAAAAGATTGTCATGTGGGATTGTTCTTTTTTAATCACTGTAAAGCGCTTTGTGTTGCATTTTTTTATATGAAAAGAGCTCTATAAATAAAGTTTGATTTATGGATTGAGGAGGCGGAGATACTGTGCCGGCAAAAGTGAGGACTGAGGAGGGGTGGAGCGGAGATACCGTGCCGGCAAAAGTGAGGACCGAGGAGGGGTGGAGCGGAGATACCGTGCCGGCGAAAGTGAGGACTGAGGAGGGGTGGAGCGGAGATACCGTGCCGGCAAAAGTGAGGACCGAGGAGGGGTGGAGCGGAGATACCGTGCCGGCGAAAGTGAGGACCGAGGAGGGGTGGAGCGGAGATACCGTGCCGGCGAAAGGCGAAAGTGAGGACCGATTGGGGATCGGGCGGAAATACCGTGCAGTGAAAGCGAGGACCGAGGGGAGGATCTGGTGGAGATATCGTGCCGGCGAAAGGTGAAAGTGAGGACAGAGGGGAGGATCTGGTGGAGATAGCGTGCCTGCGAAAGGTGAAAGTGAGGACTGAGGGAGAGGATCTGGTGGAGATATCGTGCCGGCGAAAGGTGAAAGTGAGGACCGAGGGGGAGGATCTGGTGGAGAATTCGTGCCGGTGAAAGGTGAAAGTGAGGACCGAGGGGGAGGATCTGGTGGAGATACCGTGCCGGCGAAAGGTGAAAGTGAGGACCGAGGGGGAGGATCTGGTGGAGATATTGTGCCGGTGAAAGGTGAAAGTGAGGACCGAGGGGGAGGATCTGGTGGAGATATCGTGCCGGCGAAAGGTGAAAGTGAGGACCGAGGGGGAGGATCTGGTGGAGATATTGTGCCGGCGAAAGGTGAAAGTGAGGACCGAGGGAGAGGATCTGGTGGAGATATCGTGCCGGCGAAAGGTGAAAGTGAGGACCGAGGGGGAGGATCTGGTGGAGATACCGTGCCGGCGAAAGGTGAAAGTGAGGACCGAGGGGGAGGATCTGGTGGAGATATCGTGCCGGCGAAAGGTGAAAGTGAGGACCGAGGGGGAGGATCTGGTGGAGATATCGTGCCGGCGAAAGGTGAAAGTGAGGACCGAGGGGGAGGATCTGGTGGAGATATCGTGCCAGCGAAAGTGAGGACCGAGGGGGAGGATCTGGTGGAGATATCGTGCCGGCGAAAGGTGAAAGTGAGGACCGAGGGGGAGGATCTGGTGGAGATATCGTGCCAGCGAAAGGTGAAAGTGAGGACCGCGGCACGACGACCATCGTTTCGCGAAGATTCACGTGGTCGAAGGGAAGTTAAGGCGGGAGCAGTTGTTGTCAAGGCGGCCGTCCTAACTATAAAGCACTGTGCGGGAAACACTGTAAGAGAAAAAAGGAAGGTAATTTACTCCTTTCCAAAAAACAAAAAACAAAAACCCAAACCTACTGATGTCAGCTGCAGTCATTAACATTTCCTGGGGGTGTGAAGCTGAACTGAAATCACAGCACTGCCTGAAGCGTTTTACTCCAGTTAGACTTAAAGGGACAGTTCAGAATTTTGGACATAGGGCCTCGTTTCCTCGTGAGTGTTGGAGACGTTTGGAGACACTTTTTAAAATATTCCATCCAGGCCCAAACGGGTCTCAAGCACCACCTAGAGGACCACTAAAAACCTTCAGTGTTGCACCAGTGGGCGACGAGGGACACGGCGTAGGTTCTGTTTTACTCTTGACTCCCCTTTTTCTGTTAAAAGTTCAATCTGAATATCTGTCTTTATTATTAATAAGCCTGACTTAAGCCTTTACATGTTTTCTAGCTTGATTTGTTCCACGAATTATGAGCAAAAGTGAATATAGGTTTAATAAAAATCTTTGTGGTGATCACATTTTATCATGTTATTATTCATCCAACTTTATTCAGGTTTTAGCTTGTTCAACTGTGAGTGGATTTGATCTATTACTGAATACAAATGAGTGAGATCAATTAAATCTGTACAGCGTTAATCTTTAATGGGCCCCGGGGCCACTCTGAGCTGGAAAAATCAAGCCTCAGCGTCAAAAAGGTTAAGAACCCCTGATCTGACCTATACTGACATACACAATAGAGACGTGGACGACATTTGGACTAAAGAAGCGACAGCCTTTAGCTCAAAAGTAGTAATTAAAGTGAAGAATTATACCATTATCTTCCTCTTCTAAAAATACTTGATGTTGGGGTTGAGTCAAACAGAAAAGGTCAGTACTTCCATGGGGGAAATTGGCCGTAGAAAAGAACGTGGCGGTGAATGAGGGTCAGTTTGTCGTTGACCAATCGCCGTCCAGGACTCTCGCAGGTCTAAAGCCGCAGTGAACTAGAACAATCAGGTCAGAAACTCCTAATGGAAGGTTGAGCGGCTGTGGCTGAATCGGTTTCTCCCGTAAGAGTCGCTGAAAAGTACACGCGAGGTTTTGTTCGGGCGAAATGGGCTTGACCTTTGATCACGGAAACTCGTATATAGAAAGAACTTCTAAAAATAACGGCTTGTATTTAATGACATAGTTTAGATCAGAGGTCTCCAACTGAGCTCAGAAGCAGCCAGGGATTTCTGAATTATTATGACGTATTGTGCGGAATAACAAACATTTGGTGAACTGTCAATTACCACGTTTACGTGAGAGCTCCAAAAACAAAAGGGACGTTCGCTTAGACAGAAACCAAAACCTGTGCTCAGATACCAGCGCTGTCAGAGGTACTGAAAAGCAGATATTAATCGAGACAAAAACCAGTATCGTACTCATTTTTCACAGGTGTCAGTATTAAAAGTGAAAGTCCCGTTTGCCACGTTTACATGAGAGCTTTATTTACGAATAAAAATCATTTCATTCTAAATAAAAATGAATTCCCCTTTAAAAAGACCATGTGAACACTTCATAACAAAAATGATTATTTGGAATAGGGTTGGGCGGTATCCAAATTTTGATACCGTTAAACCTTCTCAGCATTTTACCGGAGTGTACGGTATTAACGTGACTAATTAAGGATTATTTTGTAGCTGCGCCTAAACCCTTCAGAAACAGAGTCGCAGCTTTATATTTGAAGATGAGGCACAAGTTCTAATCAAACCAAACTTTGCAGCGCGTTCGATCGCATCAGCATCAGCATCAGCGCACGAGCTGTTTTTATCAGCGCTTATACTGTATGCAAATGAGCTGTGCGGTTTGAAGTTTAGTTTCTGTAAAACGTAAACAAATGTGCACAAAGCTGCATTAAACACTTTATTACTCAGAGTCTATAATGAGCGGAGCAGTGGAAATGTAGAGCGGTGGAGAGGACCAATCACAGCCCTTATCGTCTGCGTCGTTTTGAGGCGTAGTTAGAAAGTTTGGGAGGTGCACGTTGGTCGACGCAAACACGTTTTGATGCAGAATCATAAATTGGGCTTTACCGTCTCCTCCGTGATAGTCTGACTTCGCCCTCGAGCGGGAACTTTCTCCTCTTCAGCGCCTCGTCCCCTCTCGACTCTCGGCGTCCAATAAAACGTCTCCGTCACAAACTTTTGGGCTCAACGTCGCCCACGAAGTGTCAGTCAGGGTTTTTTTCTTCTTCCTCGCTGCGTGTGGATGGAAATCTCCGAGCGGAACCACGTTTGAAGAGGAGAGAGAGCGGAGGGGAGAAAGACCTGCTGTGGTTTTAGGTCCTTATGCAGATTTTTTTTCAATGAAACTGTAATGAAACTGATACCGCTGCTACTTTTTGATACCGCAGGATACCGGATTACTGTATTACCGCCTGATTTTAAAGCCTAATTAATTAATTCTTCAATCATGTAAACATTTATTTTTCTTAATTCGCTCTCTAGAAAGTGTAGATGCTTTTAAAAAACAGTTAAAAACATTTCTTTTTGAACACGTGTCCTTGCTCTTTGGTTTAGAGCTGTTATGACTGACTTTATTTTGAACGTATTTTTTGATGTTTTTTATCTTTTGTATGTGAAGCATTTTGTGACTCATGTCTGTGAAAAGCGCTGTATAAATAAACTTTACTTACTTACTTCAAAATAATTCCAGTCGTTCCAGCGTATGTTTGTGACTCAAATAATGAAGAGTGGATGGCAGAAAATAGAAAAACATTGACCTTTTCAAAGAGGTAGGGGAAAGGTTTGAACAAAGTGGGTTCGCGGACAGAAACGCAGATCAAAAACACGTGGAAACCGCTGAAGCAGGAGTCCAACAAAGCTAAAATACAAAAGCGCAACAGCGAAAGCGGCTCGAACTCATTAAACCGAGTCCTCCTCAGCTCACAGACGTAAAGCGTGAGGTCAGAATTCTCCAGCTGCTGCTTCATTATCACCGGAAAAAGTTTGGATCGTGTTTGTGTCGGCGGCGAAACGACAAACCGAGATGACAGAAAAGCCTTTAGCCGCTGAAGTGTGCGTTTTCTTCCCAAAGACGGAAATACGTTCATGTCGCTGTCCGATCAGCACCCCTCCCCACCCCCAGATGTTTAGCGGAATTAAATAAAGGCGATTTAACGTGTTTTCCGTGTAAACCTCAGAATTTAGAATCATTATTTCCGTGTAAACCCAGAACAATTCAGAATTAAAAAACATCATGTAAACGGGTTGTCAAAGTGTTTGTGAGCTCTGAAAAGAAATGTTACGGTTTGAAAACTTGATGTTGTTGTGTCCTCGAGCAAGACGCTTCACCCAGTTTGTCTCCTGAATGTGGTTTTGAGTGTTTGGATGTGAGTTTAATGTATTTGTGTTTGTGTTGTTGTAGTTCAGGACCTATGACCCGTGCAAACAGCTGTGGTGCAGTCACCCCGATAACCAGTATTTCTGTAAAACCAAGAAGGGACCTCCAGTGGACGGGACCGAGTGTGCCCCGGGGAAGGTACAGATCGCTTTTTATCTCCTCCTTTTCCTTCTTTTCCTCCCTCTCTCTGGCACTCTCTTTCTTATGCTCTCTCTCTTCCACTCTCTATCTCTCTTCCTCTCTCCTTCTTCCTTTCTCTTCCTCTCTCTCTCCCTTCCCCTCTCTTTTTCTTTCTGTCTCTTCCTCTCTCTCTTTTTTTCTCTGTCTTGCACTCTCTTTCTTACTCTCTCTCTCTTCTTCTCTCTCTCTTCCTCTGTCTTTGTCTTTCTCTCTCTCTCTCTTCCTCTGTCTTTCTCTCTCTTCCTCTCTTCCTCTGTCTTTCTCTCTCTTCCTCTCTGTTGCACTCTCTTTCTTACCCTCTCTCCCTTCCTCTCTCTTCCTCTTTCTCTCTTCCTCTCTCTTCCCCTCTCTTTCTCTTCTTCTTCCTCTCTCTCCCTCTCTTCCTCTCTCTGTCTTCCTCTCTCTTTCTCTTTATTTTTCTCCGTCTTGCACTCTCTTTCTTCCTCTCTCTCGCTCTCTTCCTTTCTCTTTCTCTCTCCCTGTCTTCCTTTCTCTCTTTCTCTCCCCTCTCTCTTGCTTCCTCTGATCTTTCTTTTCTCTCCCCCACCACTACCCACCCACCTCTCTCTCTCTCTCTCTTGCCTGATCCCCCTCTTTATGCCCCCCAACCTACCTTACCTTACTTTCTTTCACTCTCTCTCTCTCCCCTCTTTCTCTCTCTTCTTTCTTCTTCCTTCATGAATATTTTGTGAGATCCTTCTTCACTGTATTTTCTTTCGCTTTCTCCCTCTCACTTTCTTTTCCTCTCTGTCCCTCTCTCTTTCCAGCCTTTCCTACCTCATCTTACTTCCTTTCTCTCTCTTTCTGCCCTCTTCCTCCCTTCTCTTTCTTTCTTTCTTCCTCCTTTCTGAACACCGTGCTCCGTCGCGGTGACAGTCTGTTAGTCGTGCACCGAGGCTCTTGACCTTTTCAGCTCCGTCTCCGCTTCCTTCAGATCCTCAAACTTTCATCTTCTCCTCGAAAGTGCAATCGCTCCGTTTCGCTTCATCTGGAAACCAAAAGTCACTCTTTAAATCGGTCACGGGCCACAGTTTTACTTCGGTTTGAGAGAAAATCGGTTTAAAATGCAAAATTACAAAAGGAGCACGTTTTTAAAGCTGTTTAAATATTAGAAAAGCGAAATAAAAAACTACAAACAAAAGCTTTTAGACTTTAATCTGAGTGTTAGTTCAAAGCCGGGCCTGGGCACTGCAGTCGTCCCTCGTTTATCGCGGAAATTACGTTCCAAAAATAACCGGCAACAGGTGAAATCCGCTTTATTTTTTACAATTATTATATATATTTTAAGGCTGTAAAACCCCGTCCACGATCTAAATCTTGGTCGGGACATGTGTAGTAGTGCTGTAATCTTCTTTTCTCCCTCATGATAGGTTTAACCCTCGAAGACCTACGATACCAAGGAATATGTTTCTATAACCGCGCAGAACTTTCTAACCGTAAAAGACAGAAACTTCCTTTTCCCCTCTGAAAGTGCAGACATAGAGGTTTCTGTACATTTCTGCGGCTTTATCCTACGTCACACTCACGCTGTGTGATGACGTGAGCAAAACGAGTGTCCAACAGGAACTTTGTTTTCCCCAAACTCATGCGCTCCGTCCATTTTGATCGAGCCAAACTTTGCCAAAGAGTGAAGTGAGTCAAGATGGTCGACTCCTCTGACTGTGTGTGTTTATAACGAGTGAAAAAGTCGCTCTAAGTGGAGTTAATTCTCACACACATGGAAAATTACACATCTTGGTGTGTGTAATTGCACATCTCTTTCTATTTTTATTTGAAATGTTTATTTCAGTCAAAATGAACAAATCCAAATGTAATAAACACCAGGGAAATGCAGAAGTGCTGTGGCTCTGGTCCTGGACCTGACAGGAGCTGTTTTCAGGACTGGACCAGAAAAGTAATGGAGGGATTACACTTTTTTTTGTTTTTAGGGCAACAAGGATATTTGTAATTTACTTACAGACTTGATATTTTGCATTTTTGTAGCTAAGGCCCTAAATTAAGCATTTTTTATGTCCAAAAAGTTGTTTCTACATGTTTGCTGTGTGTTTTGTATAAAAGAGTGTGAATTTTATTTTCTGTTTTTTTTTTTCATCTCTATTTCTGGTCCTGTAGCTTTTATCACAGCCTCATGACACAACTACAGCAGCAGATTGTGAAATAACAGGTTGTACTGAACAAAAGGAGGTAGAACACTTCATTATCGGGTAAAAGGGGCAGTTTTAAAAGCAAAATTAAGAAAGAAAATCCAGGCGAGGAGAAAAGTACTAAAATTGCCCTTAGGTCTTCAGGGGTTAAGTTGTACTGTGGAACATTCTAGACAAAGCAATAACGTTTCCATGGAGACGAGCAGGTGGCAGACACTCAACTAGAAATGTTACGCCGACGGGAAAGAAGTGACATAGTGTGACTTTAATCGTGCGGCCATGTTTCTACCTATAGCCTCATCTCCTTTCTCTCTCTCTCTCTTTGTCTGTCTATGTTCCGCAGTGGTGCTTTAAAGGCCACTGCATCTGGAGGAGCAGTCAGGAACCCCAGGGGCATGATGGGAGCTGGGGCTCGTGGTCCAAGTTCGGCTCCTGCTCGCGCACGTGCGGGGGCGGAGTCAGGGCCCGCAACCGTCAGTGCAACAACCCGGCGTGAGTACCGCCAAAAACACCACCCACCCATCGCCCACGGCAACCGCGCGGCCTGTCGCCCACGGCAACGGGAGGAAAATAACCCGTTTTTTTCCTGTCGTCGCGGAGAAACGGCCGAGGGCGAAGCGCGGCCGGGTGGAGTCAAGGCCGAGGCTGAAGCGTAGATTAGCTCAGACCACACAGGAACACGGGAGAATGTTTGAGCTGCAGGGACGTAAGAATAAGAGAAATATTGTGGAAAAAGTCGCACAATATCATAAACCAGAACGATATATAGAATTAGAAGTCTCGTAAAGCTCCTATATTACGCAAAAATTGACTCTTGTGAGCTTTAAGCCGTGTTATAACGCTGTTTTCTCTTCAAAAACAGACCCGGAGTTGTGTTTTGTTTCATTCACACGTGTTCTTTTGCCTTTAGTTCACTAAAGATCGACCAAATCCAGGGCTGAAATCACCAAAAATGATTCTACACTGCAAATTTCTCTGACGTGGCCAAGGTTTTAAAACGTTTATCAGGTTATTCATCTTGTTTTCAGGTTTATTATCGACTTACTAGACCAGAGACGGCTTCATTCTGGTCTAGAGGTCGTAAAGTGATCTTGCCGCATTGACAGATAATAAAGTCATTTTCCGATCGATTTAAGCGTTTATATCTTACATTTTGGCCAAGCTTTTCGCAGTTTAGTGAAGGTGTATAGAGTTTAAAACACAGTCGAGTGTTCAGAGAGAAGAACTCAGCCTAAATCTGCAGAATTTGTGTGTTAAACGTGTGTGAATGAAACAAAACACAACTCCGGGTTTGTGAAGAGGAAGCAACATTAGAACATAGATCAGAAAATAATAGAAAGTAATATTTGCCCTTTAAATTTCACATTTGTGGCAGAACCAAAGACTTGTCAAGGATATTTAAACTTTACAAAGACGAGTGGATCTGTAGCTGTTTCCTGTCTCCCTGATTTCAGAGGACATGATTGACAGGTGGAATAACCAATCAGAGAGAGGATCAAAAGCAACATAAAACTTACAGATAAAAAAGAGAAAAATCATAAATAAGTAGAGCTCAAAATCAACAATCGAAGCACCAAACTCTTACTTATTTCAGGTAAAAGAAGTTATTTATTTAGTTCTGAAAGTTACAAGATTTTTTGGATAGTTTCAGGTAAAAGAGGTTATTTATTCTGTGCTGAATATTATGAGAATTTTGGAGAGGAGACGTCTGCTGCATTTTAGAGACACATCATATCAACCAGATCTTCAAAATGAAAAACTGGACCAGATCTTCAGGTTGGGATGGTTGTTGGGCTACATAAATATGAGAAAAGAGCCTGAAACATCACCCGTGTGTTTGTGTACAGGGACTTTTTTTCATATATGGTCATTTTGAAGCTTGTTTTTTTGCATTTTAGCTCATCAAATGCCAATATATTCCGTATTCGTGCATCCATTGCTGAAAAATAGTGATACCTTGGACAGTTCCTGTATAAAACTGGGACGAATCAAGAGTTTTGGTCCAATTCTAGTCCCTTTTGGATTCAGACAGATTACGGAAGGGACGGGCTGGTGAGACAAATCCAAACCGGGAAATTGGAAGTTCAAATCCCGCTGTTTTCATTTTATAATGTTTCCGTGCCCTTTGAATAAGGTCAGACGAGCCGGTAACAGCGTCTGGACTTTTATAAATGACTGTCCATCCCTCCAGCTCCCCAGACGCTTCCTCTCCGCGATTTGGTCCATTCCCGTGCCCGAGCCCGTCTCTGAGGCGTATCCGGTCGTATTACAGCGATTTCCCCGCTCTGTCTTGTCCAGATGAAAGGAGAGGAGCGGTGATTGATGGGGGATTTAAGTGGTTTCTTTCGGTTCTCGACTCTCTTCTTCGCTGATGGACACTACAGCGGCCGTCGGACACTTCTCAAGCCTTTTCTCGTGTTTTACCAAGATATTCCGATTTACAGATGGACTTTTTTCACCTCATATACCATAAAATACCACTGGGTCACCTTTAAACGGCAGGTGCAGGTGTATATTTCGATAAATAACCGCCACTTCCAAATCAACCCTATGTCTAATGTATTAAAATGAAATAAAAATCAAGGAAGAAGATCCGGTGACCAATGACGCCGCACGTTTTTCTTCTTCGCCTGTTTTGTTTTGTTTGTCTTTGCGTCGCCCTTCGCGCTTTCCTTCAGTCATGGCTCCGATGCAGTGAGAAAATTAAAAATACGACTTAAAATTTCAACGTTCTGTGGTAAATTACGCGGAGGAAAACTCGAGCGAAGACGGTTTTCTGTCTGGCGGTAAGAATCGTACAGACAAAGTAGGCAAAGTAGTCGCCGGGCCATCGTAAAAAGAGTAAATTATAGTCATACTTAAAAGCTTAAAAGAATTTGAGTACCATATTTTCCCAGTTTTGCCGAGTAAGATTTTTGTGAGGAAGGAATTAGTCTTAATCGAGAGAGAGAATCGAGAATACGCGACGCTTTTCCCCAGGTATTTTTTCCACAGA
>CM060671.1:6386262-6391262 GCA_030686955.1 Odontamblyopus rebecca
TATCTGAACCAGAAGACACAAAAGTTCCGCACTGCGCCTTTAAATGATCCAGAAAACACCATTAGGTTAATTTTGAGGAAGAATGACACAGGAAAACGCAAACAAAATCACAGTGACGCTCTGGATGATTTCTCGTTCGACATTTATTTTTTATTCTTGGATGAAGCCACAAAATTGAATCTTTCTGTCTTTTTTTATCCGTCGACTGTAAATGAGAACTGAAGAGGAAAATGTGGGTGATTCACAACGTGTTCAAAGGGCCCACGACAAAAAAACAAGCCTAGATTATCCCAAAAATCGATTCAATGCGTCAAAAGATTTTCATAAATACCTCTCCAAATGACTCAATTTAACCAAAACACATCTGTTCAACACGCCGCTGACAAAATACTTTGCTTCCTGTGCTGAAAACTTTTATATTCAAAGTTAAAACAACAATTTGCAAGTTTATCTTTTGATCTATCTATCGTTTTTAGGTGATTGAAAATGGCATGACCCCTAAATAGTGCTCTGAATGGGGAATATTGTGACTTAATTACATGAAAAATTGGGTATAGCTCCTTTAATTTATACGTACAAGCTCCTTTTTGGCTAAATTTAAAACAAAAATAAAAAATAAAAACAGCGTGATGTCATTCTGAATCAGTAAGGACGAAATTTCAATGTCACTTTTGAAATAATCTCTTTGTTTTGTCTCCGTTTGGTGTCGACTCAAGGCCAGTCTCCTGTTTCGTCTAAGCTCTCCTCCTCCTCCTCCTCCTCCTCCTTTCCGCTCTGTTATGGTGTAGCGTGCGAGTTCAGTTCAGGTCCGTGCGCCTAACCCTGCGACGCTTTGCTCAACAGCACGTCGGCTGCGATAAGGAGGTGGGCTCGTACAAGAGCGAGGACAAGTGCGGCGTCTGCGAGGGCGATAACTCGCACTGCCGGACCGTCAAACTCACCCTGACCAAGACGCCCAAGAAAAACGGTAAAACACTCAACTCTACAGCCTGATATTTCTGGACGGGCATCTGATTTAAAACCGTTTTGGACCCCTGTAGTCTATGGGTACGTCACTGCTCTGCCTGGAATGTTCCACAGTGTCACATTAAACAGCTCTACCTTATATTTAGTCAATTACAGCTGGTTTTATAGCTCAAAAATACCAAGAAAAACAGCATTCGGATCGTGAGCGGCGTCGCCTCTCCACGGATCCGACCTGTAACTTGTAATATCTTCATTTGATGGACCCAACATCAGAAAAGTTACACAAAACGCCTTTAAATAGTAGAAATTAAAACACAATGGGCCAAAAAAAGCACTTAAACATGCTGAAAAACACAACTCTGGGTATGTTTCGTGTTTTAACCCTTTGGTCCGGTGTGTTTTTGTGTGTTTTTTTTAATTTTAGGAATGCTGAAAATGTTCGATATTCCCATTGGAGCGCGGCACATCGTGATCGAGGAGAACGAGACGTCGCCGCATTTGATCGGTAAGGAACCTCCTCACGCGCCGATACTGCAGAAATAAAACTATAACGGCTAAAGAACGTGTGTGTGTGGTGTGATATTCTGTCAAAGCAGCGTTTATGATCAAAACTGTACAACTCAAGTCTGGATTGATTTGTCTCCAGTCCAGTTTCCCCATTGACCCAAAACACGCACAATAGATCAACAGTCCTGACCAAGATTACCTCAAGATCTGGGGTCCCACCGTATCCTCCTGGGACCCGAAGGAAAAAAGTTAATATTTTTTGAGATTTTCTATCAATGTGGTGGTAAACGGACACCTTAGCGTTTAGATTTGACATTTTATTTTGACATTTGACATCTTTATTTATTATTTTGTAACATGTCCACCTTAACCTCTTAAGGCCTCATACAAGGACATTACATTTTTGCCTCTTAGCACCATGATATTCCTTTTTTTTAACTTTCACCTGTCGGCCATATTGAGGGACTGTGCGATCTTGTGCTGATGTCACAATATTACACCAAATTTCAATGAAAAAAATGGCAGGGAAATCAACAAAAAACCTCTACAGCAATAAAAAAAACAGCATGGTGTATATATATAATATCTGGATGGTTCTGCTGCTGGAGAGGAAACTGCTGCCTCCATTTTGTACCTTGCACTTTTTGCACTTTTTGCACTTCCGCTTTTTTTGTAACGATTGAAAACCAGAAAAAATGAAAACTGGACCGCATTTTCACGCCTTTGTCTGTGTTTTCAACCCGCTCACGGTCGACCTGCGTCACATTTTGCAGGTTTAGAGCTTGAAATAAACAGCAGAATGCATTTTATCTGTACATTTTAGTGCGTTTACATTTTTAAAACAACGGTGTCGGTTGACGTCACGCAGTCAGATCGACCACATTGTTCTCATAGGAGCACAAAATACTTCCTGTATAAAAACAGTTTAGTTATTATACTTAATAGGTCCTACTTATCACAAATAGTAAGAAGAAATAAAAAATGCACCCCAGACAAAAGCTCAGGCCTCAGGAGGTTAATGGACACCGGGGACATTTTGGTGTTAAATCCATGTGCTGTTTAAAGGGAAACTCGGGCACGTTTGAAGCTAAAGTCGTTGCTAGAGGAGGTCGAATTCTGTCAGAAGCCAAAAAACGGCACAGATCAGTGTTTCCTCGGCGGAGATCTCACTTTGTCAAGCCAACAAACTAGCGTGTAGTGTAGTGAGTGTTTGTTTGTTAGACTCGTGGCTGTTGTAAGACGGGTTAAAGTGGTGTTAAGCTTCTTCAGTGTGAAGCAAATTGGCGTTTTACGTGGAAGTTCAGAACTTGCCCCCATCACTGCACTAGTTTGTTGCCTTGACACAGTGAAATCTCCGCCGAGGCAACACTGATCTGCGCCGCAACGGATTTTAGCTTCAAACGGGCCGAATTCCCTTTATCAACCGAACAAAAACAACTTTTCTGATGACCAACATCTCTGACAAGCTTCTACAGACGCCTCAAGAAGTTTTTAGACTCGCTTTTAATCTCTTAATTTGTTTTTTTTATCATAGTGCAGCCACAAACTAACCCCTATTGAGTTATTTTTTTATCCTGGACATGAAAGTACCCGATCAGCCCCCAGCCCGATTTAGGCAGAGGAACCTCTTAACTGTGGGTGCTCCGGTGCTCTTCTTTATATTCATTTTTATAACTACTTTTGGGACTATAAGGTTTAGTTAAAGATCCTATTTTATGCAGAACGGTGAGCTTCAAGTTCTGTTATAATGTGATGTGCTCAAAAACAGACCCAAAGGTGAGTTTTGTTTCCTTCACATTTTATTATTAGTCTGTCTAAAGGAGGAAGGGAGGAGGAGAAGGAAGAGAATGAGGCAGGGGAGGAGGAGGAGAGGGAGAGTAGAAAGGAAGACGAGGAGGAAGAGGAGGAGAAGGAAGGGAGGAGGGGCGGAAAGGAGAGGAGAGAAGGAAGTTGAAGAGAAGGGGGAGAAGGAAGAGGAGAAGGAGGAAGACGGGGAGAAGGGAGAGGAGG
Organism: Odontamblyopus rebecca; assembly: GCA_030686955.1. NCBI lineage: Eukaryota > Metazoa > Chordata > Actinopteri > Gobiiformes > Gobiidae > Odontamblyopus > Odontamblyopus rebecca. The sequence continues at coordinate 6,389,746 of CM060671.1, forward strand.
AGGAGGAGGAAGAGGACAGTAGGAAGCGGAGGAGGAGCAGGAAGAGTCGGAGGAGGAAAAGGACGAGGGGAGGGAGAGGAGGAGAGGAAGCAAAGAAAGAGGAAGCGAGGAGAGGAGGAGAAGGAAAGGAGGGAAAGGAGACGAGAGAAGGAAGTGGAAGAGGAGAGGGAGAAGGAAGAGGAGGAAGGAAGAGAAGGGAAAGGAGAAGGAGAACGAGGGGGCAAGAGGAGAGGAAGTGAGGAGAGGAGGAGGAAAGAGTAAATGAGAGAAGGAAGAGGAAGAGAAGGAAGTCGAAGAGAAGAGGAGAAGGAGGAAGAAGAAGAGAAGGGAGAGGAGAAAGAGCAGGAAGAGTCGGAGGAGGAAAAGACGAGGGGAGGGAGAGGAGGAGAGGAAGCAAAGGAAGAGGAAGCGAGGAGAGGAGGAGGAGGAAAGGAGGGGAAGGAGAGTAGATGAGAGAAGGAAGAGGAAGAGCAGGAATTGTAGTAGTACGAGTAGTGGTAATAGTAGTAGTAATAGTAGTAGTAGTAGTCTTAAGAAGTAGTTATATCCAGTATTTTCTATATTCCTCTGTTTTCCTCCGGCGCCTTCATCATCTCTTCAGTGTTTTCCTCTGGCGCCTTCATCATCTCTTCAGTGTTTTCCTCCGGCGCCTTCATCATCTCTTCAGTGTTTTCGACAGGAGCTCGTGGGGCTGCAGACTTTAGTCCAGAGCCGTTAAACCAGTGTGAGTCTGAGGTGTGGGACTGAAAACTGTTCAGGTCTGAGCTCTGAGGAAGAACAAGAAAAACACACGAAGACTTGTGTGTATTTCATAACAGGATTCAGACACATGATGTGAAAAACCGGTCGATACGGCTGCTCACTTTGCTTTAGGTTACAGAACACAGCCATGTCTCCAGGTTACAGAAACTTTATTGCGAACGGAGTTTTCAAGGTTTCTTTTTTAGCTATAAATGTATTTAAAGGTGAATTGTGTAAATTCAAATGCTGCTTTTTCCCCCCGCATGCAACAACTAGCATGCTAACAGCGCTCTTCCTGATTGTCAAACAACTAAACGCTTCTGAATTAAACACAGACAGACACATTTAGCTCAAACACGTGGGAAAAATCAGACAGACGACCTCAAATGGAAAAGTATATTCGTAGTATTGATCGTCTAAACCCCGGTTCAGGATATTTTGGTGAATATTTTTAGTGTATTTTTCTTTTTCTTTTGCAGCCGTGAAGAACCAGGTGACGGGAAACTTCATCCTGAACGGGCAGAGCGAGGAGGGAGCCGAGAGGGTCTTTATCGAGGGGGGGCTGCAGTGGGAGTATTCTGTGGAGGGAGAAAGGGAGACGCTAAAGACCACCGGACCCCTGCACGAAGGAATCATAGTCCTGGTGAGAGGATAAAAGCTCCGTGCATGGATTTGACTGTTTTAAAAATGTGAAAAACTTACTCTTAGTTCATTTTAAACTGTTTGTAGCTGGGTTTTTACTACACAGCTTGAATTTGTCTTTCAAAACTTTCATT
>CM060671.1:6396262-6416262 GCA_030686955.1 Odontamblyopus rebecca
TAATTCTGTTTTTTATTTTTCCTTCTCCCCGTTCTCTCTCCTCCTCTCTGTCCTCACTCTCTTTCTCTTCTCTGTATCCCTCTCTTTTGTATATATCTTCTATATTTCCATCGTCTTCCACTTTCCATTCCTCTCTTGTTCCTGCTCTTCTCTCTCTCTGTTTCCCTTCTCTCTTCCTCTCCTCCCTCCATCTCACTCTCTCTTCCCAACCATCAAACCCTCTCTCTTCTTTTCTCCCTCCCTCCCTCCCTCTCCACCACCCCCTTTCTCTCTTCCTCCCTCCCTACCCCCTCTCTCTGTTTTTCTCTACTCTTGCTCTCTCTCACCCTCTTTCTCCACCTCTGTCTCTCCCTCCCTGTCTCTCTCCCTCCATCTCTCTTCCTCCCTCTTTCTTCTCTGTCCCCCTCCATCTCTTTCCCTCCATCTCTCTCCCTCTTTCTCCTCTCTTCCTCTCCATCTTTCTTCCTCACTCTTTCTCCTCTCTCTCCACATCCATCTCTTCCCCTCTCCCTCTCTCTCCACCGTCCCCTTTCTCTCTTCCTCCATCTTTCTTCTCTCTCCCACTCCCCCTCCCTCCCTCTTTGTCCCCCTCCCTCTCCCTCCTCTCCTCTCCTCCTCCCCCTCTCTCCCTCTTCCCCCCCTCTCTCCTCCCTCCCTCCCTCCTGCTCCCTCCTCTCCTCCCTCCTCCTTCCCTCCCTCCCCCTCTCTCCCTCTCTCAGGTGGGTGGCAGAGGCGTGGGGTCCCTGCAGTAAGTCCTGTGGTAAACTGGGGTATCAGACCCGGCTGGTCCAGTGTGTCCAGTCCCTCCAGAACAGCACCCAAAGGCCCGTCCACAGCAAACACTGCACCCAGGAACGGCCCGACACCCGGAGGCCCTGCAACCAGACGCTCTGCCCTGCCCAGTGGAGGACGGGGGCGTGGTCTCAGGTGAGGGGTGTGGTCTCAGGTGAGGGGCGGGGTCTCAGGTGAGGGGTGTGGTCTCAGGTGAGGGGTGTGGTCTCAGGTGAGGGGTGGAATCTCAGGTGAGAGGCGGGGTCTCAGGTGAGGGGCGTGGTCTCAGGTGAGGGGGTCTCAGGTGAGAGGCGGGGTCTCAGTTGAGGGGCGGGGTCTCAGGTGAGGGGCGTGGTCTCAGATGAGGGGCGGGGTTAGGGACTTTTTTATAGGTAGCAGTGGTATAGGAAGGAGTCACAAATGTTTTATAGTGTTTTACAGAACAAAAAATACATTAAAATCACAATACAAATAAATCAAAACATAAATAATCATAAAATTTTAAAATAGAGAGAGACATTGAATTAGGGAGAATTAGGGAGAAGAGAAGAGTGAATGAAAAAATGAAAACTTTTCAGTCATCTGCAGCTGAACAGAGCCTGGAGTCAGAGTCAGAGTCACATGTTCAGACTGTTCCAGGTTTTAGCTGCATGAGTCTGAAACTCTGACTCCCCGAGTTTAGTCTTGAGCTCCTCCTGTATATTATATTGGTGTGTAGCACTCTTGCCTCAGTAGGAAGATTCTAGTTTAGACTCCTTCTGTGTGGAGTTTGCATGTTCTCTCTGTGGGTTTCCTCTGAGGACTCTGCGCTTTCCCCCATCAGCTCAAAACATGCAGCAGGTCTGAGCTCCGGACAGGCGGCCCCAGCGGCTCTCGGTCAATTCATTAGAGTGAGAACAGGAGATGTAAAGCGACAATTTTTAAAGCCCCATTGTTTAACTTTTTAGGCGAAAAATAAATGGTAATGGTAAATGGTCACATTTTTATAGCACTTTTTCTACTTTTCAAAGCATTCATAGCTACTGTGGCCCCGACACAGACAATTAATTTTTTTTTTCTATCATTCCATCTTCTTCCGCTGTATTTGGCTGGGTCGCGGGGGCAGCAGTTCACCGCCCAGTCCTCTGTGCACCCGACCCCCATGAACCCCTCTGGTGGACCCACGTCGTCCTTTTCAGGCTGGACACCGGGCGTCATCACTCTGTCCTAAGTTTCATATAGTTCATAGGCTGCTGCATGTTTTGGGTTGATGGGGGAAACCAGAGCCCGGAGGAAACCCATCCAGACACGGGGAGAACATGCAAACTCCACACAGAAAGGCCTTCTTGCTGTGAGCCGTGAGCATTATCCACTCAGCCACCGTGCCAGTTTTTTTAAATTATTATTTTGGATGTTTTTATTGCACTGAAAAACATGTAAAAACCTGTCCTTTCTGTGAGTGGGTTTTCATCTCCACAAACCTGACTCAGCAGGGCCTCCTCCCACTGTTGTTCTTTGGCTGCACACTGCATATTTCTCTGATCTGGCCAAGATTTTAAAACTTATATCAGGATTTTCATCTTGTTTTCAGATTTATTATCGACTTACTAGCCCAGAGTCTGCTTCATTCGAGTCTAGAGGTCGTTTATTTAAAGAGAACTTGTCAAGTAAAATGATCTTGCAGCATGGACAAGTCATTTTACTACTTTTAAGTCATAGATTCTGATAGATTTAAGTGTTTATGCATGTAGAACAACCCCAGCGTGATGCACCGAAAGTATCAACAGAACAGATGAGAGTGATGCTGGGAGTGCTTCGTTTAGACTCAAACACAGGAAATGTATTGATCTGACAAAAGCGACAAGGCTCTTTCCGTCAGTATCACTTCCCAGAGTGAGATCATAGTGTGAAAGTCGTCTGTGAAAATGTTACGTCAATACGACTGTGGTCCTGAAAAGCGGGTAGCGCACCGATCTGAAAAAGCCCAGTTCGATATAACAGTGACAGTACTCGCTGTTCGCTCTGGGCACATTTTACCAGAGCGATTTAAGACAACAGCGAACGTGAAAGTCGATCGGCCGTCATGTTTTATTTGCTCTGAAGCTAAATGAGTTTGAATAACGAACCCTCGCTGTTTTACGAGCTCGGGGTGTTTCTCGTTACATAAAATCTAAAAATACCACAACACTGATCACTGCACCGTAAAATAAGCTCCTATAATATCTTGGGAAATAGTGTTGTAAATGTAAACTGGAGAAATGGACAAAGCTAATCTGGTAGCGCCGGTTTCCACGTAGGAAGTGAGCACGGGCGTCAGTCGGCTCCATCGAATCTGGCTCCAATTCTCTTTCTCTTGAAACGTCCTCAAAAATGTTCGGATTAACTCGCTTCACATGATCCTGGTGTTTTTATTTCACTATTTTGTCCCTAAATAAATGTGCATCTCTAAATACACGAGAGGTGCGGGTGGAAACAAAATAGGAAGTGCTCCAGGAGGATTTTCCGGCTCCTTCTCACTCTTTTTCCCCATCTTATCGCTCGTCTCTCTGGACCTGCTGCTGTGGCCTCGACATTTTGCTCTTAAATGTTCGTATGAACCTGCGACACATGATCCGAATTTCGCTATTTTGTTCCTAAATCAAGATATGAACTTAAATGACGGACCAATCAGACGCCTTCATTCTCCAAGGTCCCTCCCCCTAGTGTTAGCAACAGGTTTGATTGACAGCTAGCGCGTTTCGATGCTAAGTAAGTTCCCTTCTCGCTTTCCTGCACTTGACTATTTTTGAAATAAAACAAGAAAAATAAATCAAACAATTATAATAGTTAATGTTACTAGAATCTTAACTAGCATAAAGTAACATAAAGTGTTGTTCGCACGTAACAGAACACAGAACATAAATCAATGACTTAAACTTACTATTTAAAGTTTGATGATAAAAGCTAAAAGTTTCCTTATTGTTCTCAAGAATCACCGAAATCCAGCAGTCCGTGCAGAATGGTGCAGAGTATCACCGCTCTGCCATGAGGAGGGCGGCTCATTTAACAACCTCAGTCATGATTGGCTCTTGTGGTTGCTATGATACTCGCGATTAGCTCCTGTAACCGTGGCAACAGGAGCCTCTCTTGAGCGACGCTGACGCTGTGGTGACGTCACACTCACTCAGTCCACTCATATATATACGGACTGTGGGTTGAAAGGGGCGTTACCTTCAATGACCTGGCTCCTGATTGGCTCTCTGGTTGCCATGGTGCTCTCATATTTTGGGTGTGATTGTTGATGTTTGGTGTCACTTCCTGTTCCAGTGCTCGGTGTCGTGTGGAGAGGGGATACAGCAGAGGCAGGTCGTGTGCAAAACCAGCGACAACACCATCGGGGAGTGTGCAGAGGACAAACCTGAGACTCTGCTCATCTGTAAACTCAAGCCCTGTGCAGGTATATGCAGTACTACTACTACTACTACTACTACTACTACTACTGCTACTGCTACTGCTACTGCTGCTGCTGCTGCTGCTGCTACTACTGCTACTGCTACTGCTACTGCTACTACTACTACTACTACTACTACTACTGCTACTGCTACTACTGCTACTGCTACTGCTACTGCTACTACTACTACTGCTGCTGCTGCTACTGCTACTACTACTGCTACTGCTACTACTACTACTACTACTGCTACTGCTACTGCTACTACTACTACTGCTACTGCTACTGCTACTACTACTACTACTGCTACTACTACTACTACTACTACTACTACTACTACTACTACTACTACTACTACTGCTACTGCTACTGCTACTGCTACTACTGCTACTGCTACTGCTACTACTACTACTACTACTACTACTGCTACTGCTACTGCTACTGCTACTACTACAGCTGCTATTTCTACTAAAACTACTACTGCTAGTGCTACTTTAAATACTACTATTACTGCTGTTACTACAGTTACTACAACTACTACAACAACTGATCCTGCTTCTGCTGTTACTTCTACTAACATTGTGGCTGTTACTACTACTACTACTACTACTACTACTACTACTACTACTACTACTACTACTACCATTACTTCATCTACTGTGACTAGTGCTGCTACAGTGTAAATTGCACTGATTCTTCGAGCTCAAATCTGATCTCACATTTCATATTTTTTATTTTCCAGGCGACTCTTCTGCGTCACCGTTGGACTTCGAGTCTTTAGAAAACTCCACAGTCAAAGACGACGCTGCTCATGCCAAGTTTTTTGAAAATCCAGTTCCAAAAACAGCATCGAGTAAGTGACCAATTTTTCACAATCACACTTGGATTTTGAGGAAATATCTGCCAAGAAGTTGTTTACATCAGTGGGGTTTCATCGAGATAGCAGAAACTTTTAATGAGCGGTATCTGAGCTAGTTCAGGGAAACAGCTGCACAGTTTATAGGAAAAAACTGTCAGAAAATGAGACAGAATGATATGGCCTATGCATTTTTAAAGACATGTTGTTGAAGCTGTAGAATTTTTTTTAAAAAGGTTTTTAAAAATTGAATTACTGGGGATTAGTCAGTGTAAACACCCAAGAACACAGCACTCTACCAGGTCTACGTTTTTGATTAATACATTTATTTTGATTCATTTTTTTTGTCTAGACCAAGACTCAACAAGGCCAAAACCAGGACTAACCCAGACCTAAATCAAGACTAAACCAGATCTAAACAAGGACTAAACCAGGACTAAACTAGATCTAAACGAGGGCAAAACCAGGACAAAACAAGGACTAAACCAGGACTAAACCAGATCTAAACAAGGACAAAACCAGGACTAAATCAGGACTAAACAAGGACAAACCAGGACTAAATCAGGACTAAACAAGGACAAACCAGGTTTAAACAAGGACAAAACCAGGACTAGACCAAAATACAAAGCATAGGCCTGAGTAGATCTAATTTGATTTTACATTAGACCTGGTTTACTCCTGGTTTAGTCCTGGTTTTGTTCTTGTTTAGATCTGGTCTAGTTCCGGTTTTGTCCTGGTTTTGTCCTTGTTTAGTCCTGGTTTTGTTCTTGTGTAGATCTGGTTTAGTCCTGGTTTAGTCCTGGTTTAGTCTTGGGTTAGTCCTGGGTTAGTCCTGGTTTTGGCCTTGTTTAGTCCTGGTTTTGTTCTTGTTTTAGTCCTGGTCTTCTCCTTGTTTATATCTAGTTTAGTCCTGGTTTTGTCCTGGTTTAGTCCTGGACACCTGGTTTTGGCCTTGTTTTGTCCTGGTTTAGATCTGGTTTAGACCTGGTTTTGGCCTTGTTTAGATCTGGTTTAGTCCTGGTTTTGGCCTTGTTTAGATCTGGTTTAGTCCTGGTTTTGGCCTTGTTTAGATCTGGTTTAGTCCTGGTTTTGTTTAAACAGCTCTACTTTACATTTATTCAATGACAGATGATTTTATAGTTCAAAAATACTTAAAAAAACAACATTCTGACTGGGTGTGGGGTCGCCTCTCCGCAGATCTGACCTGTAACCTGTCCTGGTTCGGTCTCCGTGAAGATAGAAAAGCCACTTGCAGTTCTAATCTAACTTGTTTTTCCCGTTTCTTTCCCCCAGATGAGCCGTGCTTACGAGACAAATCCATCTTCTGCCAAATGGAGGTCCTGGCTCAGTACTGCTCCATCCCGGGCTACAATAAACTCTGCTGTGAATCCTGCAATAAGAGGGAAAACCTCGAGTCCACGGACCTCCCAGATCTGGTTATAGACCCGGACTTGGACTCAACCAGGACTACGAGACCTGCCACAACTAAAACTCCCACTAGAGACACGACAGCGTCCACCATAAGTAAAGCGATAAGAGAAACGTCGAGACCAACAGTGTCTCCGACTTCCAGAGCGGGGAGGAAAGTCCGGCCCACGGCCCCAGAGACAAGCACCGATTCTGGGGGAGGGTTTGTCGGAGCGGCCGCCGTCACCCAGACCCATGGAACAAGTGAGGATTTGTTTTAAAGATCAGCGTTCATGCGTATGTGACCAGACCTGGTTTAGACCTGGTTTAGACCTGGTTTAGATCTGGTTTAGGTTTAGATCTGGTTTAGATCATGGTTTCTTCCTAACCTTAGTCTGATCTGAGTTAGACAAGTTTCAGATTATACCTAGACCCACGTTATACCTGGTTTAGTTTGGTTTGGTTGAGTGGACTAAACCACTCAATCAGGACTAAGTAACGAAGGACAACCAGGACTAGTCTTGGTTTAGTCCTGGTTCAGTTTTGGTTTAGCCCTGGTTTGATTTTAGTTTATTCTTGGTTTCATTCCTGTTTTAGTTTTAGTTTAGTCTTGGGTTAGTCTTGGTTTAGTTGTGATTTAGTCTTTGTTAAGTCCTGAGTTATTCTTGATTTTAGTCCTGGTTTTGTCTTAATTCAGTCTTGGTTTAGTTCTGGTTCAGTCTTGGTTTTAGTCCTGGTTTAGTCTTAGTTTAGTCTTGGGTTAGTTCTGGTTTAGTCCTGGTTTAGTTTTAGTTTAGTCTTGGTTTTAGTCCTGTTTTAGTTTTAGTTTAGTCTTGGGTTAGTCTTGGTTTAATTCTGTTTTAGTTTTAGTTTAATCTTGGTTTAGTCCCGGTTTAGTCCTGATTTAGTCCTGGTTTAATTCTGTTTTTGTTTAGTCGTGTTTTAGTCCTGATTTAGTTCTGGTTTAGTCTTGGTTTAGTCCTGGTTCAGTCTTGTTTTTTATCCTGGTTTAGCCCTGATTCAGATTTCTGTGCAATTAAAGCCCTAGTGTGGTACATTCTCCTTGGAAACAGATACGTTTTCAGCACTGAGAAAACATCCAGAATTAAACCAGTGCATTTCTTCTTTGTTTGGCTCATTTTAAAAGTGATTTAAATCTTTTTTTTTTTTACTTTTAATTAGCTGTTTCTTTGCGTTTGCACCTCTACAAGACCTTTGGCGTGTGTGAAAAACACAGATAAGATTCCCCATTATATCAGACACATCCTTATCGCCGTGGTTACATCATCTCCACATAATGTTACATAATGTTTGGAACGGCACTTATCTCCTCACAGGGAATCACACCAGCGCCACACAATTACACACAACTTACACATACACACACACAACACGCACACAGACACACACACACACACACAACACACACACAGACACAACACACACACACACACACACACACCGACACAGACACACACCAACTCCACATTTACACACATCTACTGAGCTTCTCACGCACACAGACACACAGAGACACAACACATATAGACACACACACAATACACACAGACACCGACCAACCCCACACTTACACATCTACTGAGCTGGTATTCATGTACACACACACACACACAACACACACATACATGCAAAACACACACAGACACACAAAACAAACACACACAAAACACACCGGCACAGACACACAAAACACATATAACACACAGACACAACACATACAAAACACACACAAAACACACACAAAACACACACAACACACGCAGATACACAACACATACAGGTACACACACACACACAAAACACATACAAAACACGCACACATATACAACACACACTCTAAACCAGGACTAAACCAGGACTAAACCAGGACTAAACCAGGACTAAACCAGGTCTAAACCAGGACTAAACCAGGTCTAAACCAGGTCTAAACCAGGTCTAAACCAGGACTAAACCAGGACTAAACCAGGACTAAACCAGGACTAAACCAGATCTAAACCAGGACTAAACCAGATCTAAACCAGGTCTAAACCAGGTCTAAACCAGGACTAAACCAGGTCTAAACTAGGACTAAACCAGATCTAAACCAGATCTAAACCAGGACTAAACCAGGACTAAACCAGATCTAAACCAGGTCTAAACCAGGACTAAACCAGGACTAAACCAGGACTAAACCAAGTCTAAACCAGGACTAAACCAGGTCTAAACCAGGACTAAACCAGGACTAAACCAGGACTAAATCAGGACTAAACCAGATCTAAACCAGGACTAAACCAGGTCTAAACCAGGACTAAACCAGGACTAAACCAGGTCTAAACTAGGACTAAACCAGATCTAAACCAGGACTAAACCAGGACTAAACCAGATCTAAACCAGGACTAAACCAGGTCTAAACCAGGACTAAACCAGGTCTAAACCAGGACTAAACCAGATCTAAACCAGGTCTAAACCAGGTCTAAACCAGGACTAAACCAGATTTAAACCAGGACTAAACCAGGATTATACCGGACTAAACCAGATCTAAACCAGGACTAAACCAGGACTAAACCAGGTCTAAACCAGGACTAAACCAGGATTATACCAGGACTAAACCAGATCTAAACCAGGACTAAACCAGGTCTAAACCAGGACTAAACCAGATCTAAACCAGGTCTAAGGATGTGTTCCCACTTGTCCCTGTTTGGTCCTCGCTGGTTCTCAGTTTAGTCCTGATGTTTGGTTTGGTTCTCTTCTAGTCCCGCTCTAGTCCTGGTTTAGTTCAAGCTGGGGTGTTTTCTGTTTTAGAAAAGAACTTTGGCATTGGCAGACTAAACCGACCAGACCAAGTTATGGGTCAGATCTGTGGAGAGGCGACCCCCGCTCAGTCAAAATGTCTGTTTTTCTAGGTGTTTTTGAGCTATAAAACCACTTGTAACTGAATAAATGTAAAGTAGAGCTGTTTAATGTCACACTGTGGAACATTCCAGGCAGAAAAGTTACAGAAAACTTACATAATGAACCTTTTAACCACTGAAGAACCACCAACTTGGCTCCTAATTTTAGACTTTTGTTTGTTTTTCCAGAAAAACTGTGCGAAAAAGACACTTCAATCTTCTGCCAAATGGACATCCTCACCCGCTACTGCTCCATTCCGGGATACAACAAACTCTGCTGCCAATCCTGCGGAAAACTGGACCAAGAACCGGACCCCCAGATCCTCCAGCCCTCCAGACCCCCACAGGCCACCACCCTCGCCCCGGAAACGTCGCCCCGGACCCCCCTCAGAGACTGGGACCAGGGCCCTGTACTACCTCCACAACCAGAGACAGACTGATGGAGCCGGAGTCGGACTTTAGGACTCCCTACCACCTCAAAAAGGGACGATTTTACTTCAGAGAGGCCTTTCACACCAAGAGACTACATGGTGCAATATGGTGCTAGTAGTAGTAGTAGTAGTAGTAGTAAAAGTAGCAGATAGTCGTAGTAGACAGGTACTTTAGTGATCCTGAAGGAAACTAATTTTTCGGCAGCAATAATGAAACATAATAATAATACAGCAGTAATTCACCATCATTCCTTCTTTCAGTGGTAGTAGAGGTAGTAGTAGTAGTAGTAGTAGTAGTAGTAGTAATAGTAGAAGTAGTAGTAGTAGTAGATACTTTATTGATCACGAAGGAAACTCTTTTTTTGGCAGCAACAGTGAAGCATAATAATAATAATACAGCAGTAATTCATCATCATTTCTTCTTTCTGTAGTAGAAGTAGTACTAGTAGTAGGAGTAGTAAAAGTAGAAGCAGAAGTAGTAGTAGTAGATCTATACCTTAGTGATCCCTAAGGAAACTCATTTTTCGGCAGCAATAATGAAACATAATAATAATACAGCAATAATTCATCATCATTTCCTCCAATACTAGTAGTAGTAGTAGTAGTAGTAGTAGTAGTAGTTCAAGTACTACAGAGAGGGGCTCAAAATTTGCTGGTAAAATTTTGGAAAAAAAAGTTGTAAGAAGTCTGTGTAACCTCTCATTGGTCCAGATTCTGTTCCCAATAGCCAAAAACTGTACTCAAGCAAGAGTAAAAGTACAAAGTAGTAATTAGTAGTCCAAGAAATTACTTCAATAAGAGTAAAAAAGTAAAAAACTACTACTCGAGTCAGAGTAACTTAAAGAGCAGCTGTGGGGCATAACATTTGATTGTCATTTGAAGTTAGTTGAATCTAAGGACAAAACAGAATAATCAAAACATACTGTAGTAGTAGTAGTAGTAGTAGTAGTAGTAGTAGTAGTAGTAGTAGTAGTAGTAGTAGTAGTAGTAGTAGTAGAGAAGACAAAAATTGGTCTCCAGGGAGAAAAGGTGTTTTGGGAAACTGCTTCTGCTCAGGCAAGAGAAACTGAAATGAAGAAATGAAGTGGAACGACAAAATCAGGTATTTCCAAAGGATAAAACACAAAAATTAGACAAACTAAAAGAGATCTGAAGGAGCTGCAAGAAACACAAACGTTCAAATCATTTCATAAAGTTTTTGTTGCTTTAGATTTACTCAGAGTGGGTAAAGAAACCAAAACTTTTAGTCGAGTCAGAGAACCGTTACTTCACTAAAAATGACTTAAAAGACTGTGTAACTTTGGTGGAGGGTCCGCCAAATGCTTGTATCCATGGAGACGTTATTGCTTTGTCTGTAATTGAACCTTTCTATCTTCATGGAGACCGAACCGGACCAAGTTACAGGTCAGATCTGCGGAGAGGCGACCCCGCTCACAGTCAGAACGCCTGTTTTTCGAGGTGTTTTTGAGCTATAAAACCACTTCTAATCGAATAGATGTAAAGTAGAGCTGTTTAATGTCACACTGCGGAACATTTGAGGCAGAGCAATGACGTATCCATGGAAACAAGCAGGTGACGGACCCCCAATGAAGAAGTTACACGGTGTGTCTTTAAATTGCAAGTAACTTTGGACTAACTATCTGAAGATTTGTAAGTGTTTCTAAATTTTTTGTTCCAGAAATTGATTTTTTTAACTTTTTCTCATCCTTAAAATCTTTGACCAACTATTTCTATAATGATAATTTTGGTCCAAGCTTCATTCCTAGAACATGTTTCACTTCTTCGAAACGATAAAAGCCCCGTCCATTTCAGTCCAAAATCGATTTCGCTCTCAGTACGGGTCCATTTAGCGAATAGAAAAGCGATAGGAGATAGAAGATAGACGATGGGAGTTAGAGATGTTCATTTATTTTAGTTTTTGGTGTGAAAGGCCTAAACTTCTGTATTTTAGAGGGACAAAAATACCGGCTCCAACGTGAACTTCGAGCCGGCTGAATATGCTACTCAAGAGGTTGCATTCGTGAAAGAACGTGAAAGAACATTCTCAAATTTCTATAGTTTAAACTGAGCTGGAAACAGGTCAGAAATACAAAAAAATACACATTTCTATAGCTGGTTTATGGTTCATATCTCTGTAAATCCAGGACCTATCCACATGAAACAAAAACGAACCCAAAGTTCAGCGTCTTCTCAACAAAAAAATCAACAAAAGTGGAGTATTTTTTTCACAGTAGCTTCAGAAAGTGGTGCCAATTTCAACTCCCAGGTCCCAGATTACACAAAATGGACTCTCATGAGCTTTAAGTCATGTTATAATATTTTCACAAACATAACTGGAGTTGTGTTTTGTTTCATGTTGAACTGACCCTTTAGTATTTGGCTACGTCCACACGACAACACTTCTGGGATTTTTTTTCTTTTACGTGTTGAAAAAACTTATATATTCACGTCCAGACGACAACGGAGCACTGAGTGAAAATGATGTAATGACTATGCCAGACCTGCATGAGGCGCTGTAAACAGGATACAGCCAGAGCCCCTGGACACACAATTGATTAAAAAAAAAAGGTGCGTGCGCATTTTGGCAACAGAAGTGTCATTGTTTCCCCTTCATTCCAGTTCATTCAGACTGAACACGGACAGAAAACGACGGAGATAAAAAAACATTTCCAGCACCAAAATGTCTGGTTGTTCTGTGTGTGTTTGTCAGAATCGATATTCTACCTGCGGACTAAAATGTTAAAGTTTTACTCACTGATCGCTCAAGGATCTGGCAGTCGGACACCGTTTGTCAAAGTCGGTTTGTTGAGGAAATATTCGCAACCTTTTGGCGATAATCCTTCCGCAGAGCTCGACAAGCTGCTGATTTCTGCCGCACTTCTGTTGCCAAAATGCGCAACCGAGCCCACGTCACCACTGTTTACTCACACTAAAAGGGTCTGTACTACAAAGAGCCAAGTCCTTCCTCTTGCGTAACAAACAAACACAAGAAGATGATGATGGCGAACGCACAAAAGCCGACTCGCTTAGGTGAAGACGTTTTGATGCAAATAAGCTTAGAAGCGTCCGCAGCACAAACTCAGCTACGTCGGCCGCCGTGTTTTTTGTTATGGTTGTTATTGGTTGTTGCGCGGAGTTCTCTTCTGGTCACGTGTCGATAACGGGATCGCGTTGTCCTCGTTTTACAAAAGTTGCGGTTGGTTTGTCCACGCAGTAACGCAACGCCGGCGTTCTCAGATTTCTCCGCTCTGGAACCCGTTTTCGCTCGCCCGAAACGCCGACTCCGTGTGGACAAATGGCCAAAAACGAACAAAAACTTCACCGTTTCGACCAAAAGACGTTGTCGTGTGGACATGACCTTAGTCTGTGTCCATCTCCAAAGCTCAAAACGCTCTGTTCCACCTAGATTTTCAAGTTAGCGCCTCTTTTTACCTTTTGTTTACGAGAGATCGGCAATTCCAGGGCTGAAATGATCCAAATGACTCTAGTGAAGGTGCGTGGAGTTTAAAAACAGAACGGAGCACTTCCTGTATCACCTACCGGGTGATATCACAAGCCGGAACAGAGCGTTTTCAGTTTGAGAGAAGAACTCAGCCTAAATCTGTAGGGTTTGCGTGTTAAACGTGTGTGAATGGAACAAAACACTTGAAAACATCGATCAGAAAACGGCGTAACAAGGGCTCCTCAAGGCTAGAACATGAATGCAACCTGTAGCTTATAGAAAACAACTGCATTAAACAGATTTACAATAAAACTACTATCTCAGTTCTACCAGACGAGAAGAGAGAGGAAGAGGGTGTAAAAAAAAAAAAGAACAACAAAACTCCAAGGTGCTTTTTCCTGGTCATTCGTTGGTGTGGAGAATGTGAGGACTGCATTGTTTCATTCATGTACAGTTGTAAGTGCATTAGAACTACTATTGAACTCTTGTGAACAGAAACGAGGGGCTATGGAGCTTAAAGCGTGCCGTAAAATGAGAAAAACCGAAAGATTTTAGTCGTCCGAAGTGCGTACCGGACGTTAAAGGTGCTGTACGGGATTTTTACTGTCTTAAAAAAAAGCCTGGTCTAAAGTTATTCCTCGTTTACCTTGTGCATTCGGAGCTTCCTGTGATGAGTTTATGAGTGATTTTCACAGAATTCAGAGACAAACGCTAACAAAGCTGACGATAACTAGCATACTAACACACACTTCCTGGTTCTCGGGCTTTATGATTAGATAAAAACAGCAGACAGTGGGCTTTTTTTGACCTCAAGAGCTGCTTATACAATATCTGTACCGGGGCAAGGTGCATTTTACTGTTTTACATTTACACGTACGGACTTTAAATGTGCGTTTCATCTATGAAAATGACTGTAATTATAATAATTTCTGGACTATAAGCCGCTACTTTTTCTCACCTTGAACCCTGTGACTTGATGGTTTGATGTTGGCGATGGCAGCGCAACAAATCAATGCAAAAAGAGGACGAAATCTTTCAGGGGCAGTAAAAGCAGACGGCCCAAACTTGAAAACGTTCTTGAAGATGTGGACGCCTGCGACTTATACACAAGTGCGACCTGTATATGTACTTTTTTTTTTTTCTTTTAATGTTTAGTTGGTGCATTTTATATTCAGGTGCAGTCAACAGTCCAGAAAAGTTGCGTAGATAGTCCGTAAAAAGTTACTTGAAAATCCAAAATTAGCCAATTGCCAGGAAACTTCATGCAGCTTGAGCAACTTCTAAAACAGCTCCTTTTTCTTCCAAATTTCTTCCTAAATCGTCTTTTGGATTCTTGGGTTTCTAATCGAGGTTATCAGACTTTATTTTTTGCCATGCAGGTCTAAACCAGGACTAAACCAGGTCTAAACCAGGACTAAACCAGGTCTAATCTAAGTCTAAACCAGGACTAAACTAAGTCTAAACCAGGACTAAACCAGGACTAAACCAGGTCTAAACCAGGACTAAACTAAGTCTAAACCAGGACTAAACTAGGTCTAAACCAGGACTAAACTACGTCTAAACTAGGACTAAACTAAGTCTAAACCGGGACTAAACTAGATCTAAACCAGGACTAAACTAGGTCTAAACCAGGACTAAACTAAGTCTAAACCAGGACTAAACCAGGTCTAAACCAGGACTAAACCAGGTCTAAACCAGGACTAAACTAAGTCTAAACCAGGACTAAACCAGGACTAAACTAAGTCTAAACCAGGACTAAACTAGGATTAAACCTGGACTAAACCAGGAATAAACCAGGTGTAAACCAAGACTAAACCAGGACTAAACCAGATCTAAACCAGGACTAAACCAGGTGTAAACCAAGACTAAACCAGGTCTAAACCAGGATTAACTAGGACTAAACCAGGACTAGACTAGGTCTAAACCAGGACTAAACTAGGCCTAAAGCAAGACTAAACTAGAACACAATCAGGTCTAAACCAGGACTAAACTAGGATTAAACCTGGTCTAAACCAGGACTAAACCAGGTGTAAACTAGGACTAAACCAGGACTAAACCAGGTGTAAACCAGGACTAAACCAGGTCTAAACCAGGTCCACCCTAGCCGACGTATTTGTTCACTGAAATAGTCCGAAGAAACTTTTTGCTGGACACTTTTGCTGCGTTTAATGCTCGAAAAGAGATCACAAACGAGTCGCATTTAACTGGAAATGTGAATGACCTCGCCAAAAAAAAAACTGATTTCACCAAAAAATCAGAGTTGAATATTAAACCCTGCAGTCTGAACGCCAAACTCTAGACCAAACCCAAGCTCTTTCGGTCTTTTTGAATATACTTTGGCGGCGCACTGCAGCCTCCATAGCTCCTCTGTCTCTCCTGAAGTCTTGGTGCTCATTACTTTGCCATTGTTAGAAAAACAACTGTCAGACTTGAACCAACCCCACTGTATCTGAACCCACTCCTCCATCGCATCACACGACACGATACGAGACAAAAAACGACACGCAGCTTTTCATATGTTATTGTACATAGTGTAAATTTGCCATACAGAACTCCAGACAGCATGAAACCCTCCGGATGGGGAAACGACATCGCTCCTGTGTCGCTGTTGCCGCCATCTTTGTGTATTGTATAGTTCTTGTATATACAAACGTGAATGAAAGCTTTAAGTATTAATATTTATTGAATTTTTAAACGGTACGGAGAAGTAAAAGTGTTTAAAAGATCGTCTGTGTTGTGTTTTTATTGTTCTTTGGCACAGTTTTGTCCATTGTTTGCATGTTTATCCCAAGTCCGGCTTCCGTTATTCCCGGTTTGGGCCTGTGTCTGCGTTTATAGCGTGTTTTCTGTTACGTTAAAACAAGTCTAACTCGGATCTAAATTAGATGTAAACCAGAGCTAAACGAGGACTAAACCAGGTCTAAACCAGGACTAAACTAGGACTAAACCAGGACTAAACTAGGACTAAACCAGGACTAAACTAGGACTAAACCAGGTCTACTCTAAAACAGGTCTAACTCAGATCTAAATTAGGTGTAAACCAGATCTAAACCAGGACTAGACCAAGACTGAACCAGGTCTAAACTGGGACTAAACCAAGACTACACCAGGACTGAACCAGGTCTAAACCAGGATTAAACTAGGACTAAACCAGGACTAAACCAGGACTAAACCAAGACTAAACCAGGACTAAACTAGGACTAAACCAGGACTAAACCAGGACTAAATCAAGACTAAACCAGGATTGAACCAGGTCTAAACTAGGTCTAAACCAGGACTAAACCAGGATTAAACTAGGACTAAACCAGGACTAAACTAGGACTAAACCAGGTCTACTCTAAAACAGGTCTAACTCAGATGCATATTAGGTGTAAACCAGATCTAAACCGCATCTAAACCAGGACTAAACCAAGACTAAACCAGGTCTAAACCATGGCTAAACTAGGACTAAACCAAGCCTAAACTAAAACTTAACCAGGACTGAATCAAGACTAAACCAGGACTAAAACAGGTCTAAACTAGGTCTAAACCAGGTGTAATGTTGGACTAAACTAATTTCCCAGAGATTTTCCCCGTTTTGGAGAATATTTAACCTCATATGATAAATATTGATGATATGATAAAGATAAATATTTCTTATATAGTTTTTCAGTCCGTTTTTCGTTCGAAACACTTTGTGGTTTTGTTGCGTTCCTTGTGTTGCATTTGAGTCCAGTTTACCTGCAGGATTTTATTACTGTGTTTTTCCTCATTCTGTGCAGATTGTTCTGTATAAAAAGTTCACTGTGTAACTTTTCCAGTGGAGATATAACTGCTTTGCCTGGAATGTTTCACAGTGTGGCATTAAACCCATCAGTATCCATGGAGATGAGTATTAAAGTACATAGACGGATTAAAACGATAATTTCCATAAAATACACCACTGTTCCCTAGCAACCGTGCAAGGGCTAAAACTAGACTAATAAAAGACGAATAAAAATAGATGATTATACCTTTATTTTATCAAATTAATCATTAAACTGTCCGAAACGTCTTCCATTTTGGAGAGAATTTTCGGTGTTTATAATGTTCTTTTCCACTTTTTTCTCCATAAACTTAAAACTTAACTGATGTGAAACTATGATCAATATTTAGCGCAGGTTTTGTCCCACGAAAACAAGCCAGAATTAGAAAAACACGGGAATCTGGACAACTCATTTCACTAAAACACAGTTAAGATCTACATATTTATAAGATTTTGCTAAAGATTTAGCTTTTCATTTCCAAATTTGTCAGTTTTTTAGGTTTAAAGTTATGTGAATTTAACTTTAACTGTTACTTATAACATCCATGTTGTACAAAGGGCCAAAACTCCTCTAATGTGCACAAAAATGTATATTTGACAAATAAAAATAGAAGAAAACACCTTTATTTTGTTGAAATTAAGTTTAAAAGTATCAGAAAAATGCATGTCTTGTGTGTAAATGGTGTTGAACCTTTAGATTTTAATTCTCCCAGTGTGATTTTATCAGTGTCGGACTCTTACTTACTGTCATTTTCAACATATTTTCCCACTTTTTTTGTCACAACTTGCTTCTTGATTCGTGCAAAACTATCATTTATATTTATTCTACCAAATTAATATTATTCTACCGACATTAAGTTAAAAAATGAGCATAATCAGAACCTGTCATAGGCATTTTAATTAGGAATAAAAACACTTGTAACTAAAAAAAAAAAAAAACTTTATATTTATACTGTGGGATATTCCAGTCAAAGCAATACTATCCAAACAGGGGGCAGGTCCAACCAGAAAAGTTACACCATGCAGCTTTAAATAAGGTAGTAGACCTAGTTTTAGGGGCCCAAAATTAAACCCTCTTCCTATTTATTCATATTAGAGGTGAGCCCATGTGAGACTTCTTGCCCCAGACCCTCAAATTTCTGTTGACAGTCAGGATTTAACCATTTTTCAGGCTTCTACTTTGAGAATTATAAACTACAGAACATCAAATAAAGAGTGTCTGGTACCTACATATTTATACTTCAGTCTTGTGCTCTCTTCGATTTTGTTTTATTTTTTAGCCGGCACGGTGGCTGAGTGGCAACACTCCGGCCTCACAGCAAGAAGGTTGTGGGTTTGATCCCCGGGTCGCCCGGGCCTTTCTGTGTGGAGTTTGCATGTTTCTCCCCGTGTCTGGATAGGTTTCCTCCGGGTGCTCCGGTTTCCCCCATCAACCTAAAACATGCAGCACCTATGAACTAACATCAAGGACCATAATGTCCACCCTCCTGTGGGCTCCACCCGCAGAGGGGTTCATAGGGGGGTCAGGTGCTATGAGGATTGGGCAGCAAACTGCCCCCGCAACCCAGCTGGATTAAGCGGGAGAAGATGGATGGAGGTGATGTTTTATCACCAAAATGCTCAGAAGCAGCTCTGAGACATTAATGGACTCTGGACCAGTGGGAGGCAGGTTCTGAGCTCTGAAGAAACCGTCTAAGGCTGCAGAAATGAACCAAAACAAAACCCCAGGTAGTTTTTAATGAGGAGAAAACATTCTACACTGTTTACTTAAGACCTTTAAAGACCTTGGGATAATGAAGCCGGGAGGGCATCTGTCTGAAAAGTTATACCACGTTTACTGCATGTGCAAGTACAAACCGATCCAGATTGTGGTTGATTTGACTGGAAATAAGTGGGTTACAGATTTCCATTAAATTGCATTAATTTACTTTACATTTTACATTTACTTTGTATGTTCTGTTATATACGAACAACAACGAGCTGTCAATCAAACATGTTGCTAACGCTAGGGGGAGGGGACCTCGGGGAATGAAGGCATCTGATTGGTCCGTTATTTAACTTACTTTAACTACCTCCTGGGACCTGAAGGAAAAAAGTGTATTGCAATATACATATTTTAAGTGATTTTATTTATTTATTAATTTTTATTTGGAGGTAAATGAACTCCTTAGCATTTAGATTTTATTCATTTCATTTTTATTTATAAATTGAAACATGTCCTGTAAGAGACGCCAGGGACATTTTGGTGTTAAATCCATGTGAAGTCAACAACCGAACAAAAACAACTTTTCTGATGACCATCATCTCTGACAAGCTTCTACAGTCGCCTCAAAGAGGTTTTAGACTCCCTTTTAATTTATTAATAATTTTTATCATAGTGGGGCCACCAGGCAATAGGCAACTCCTATTGAGTTCATTTTTATCCAGGACATGACAGTACTTTATAATCCTCCAGCCCTGTTTAGGCAGAAGAACTCTGCATTAAGAGTCTATCTCAAAACACCTAAAAGATCGACTGGTTAACTCAATGTCCATATATGTATGTATATGTATGTGTGTATGTATGTGTGTATGTATGTATGTGTGTGTGTGTGTATGTATGTATGTGTGTATGCATGCATGTGTGTCTGTGCATGTGTGCATGTATGTGTGTATGCATGTATGTATGTATGTACGTGCATATGTATGTATGTATGCATGTGTGTGTGTATGTATGTACGTATGTATGTATGTGTGCATGTATGTGTGTGTCTATATGTGTGCGTGTGTGTATGTATGTATGTGTGTGCATGAATGTGTGTATGTGTGTATGTATGTGTGTATGTATGTATGTGTGCATGTATGTGTGCATGTGGTGTATGTATGTATGTATGTATGCATGTATGTGTGTGTGTGTATACATGCACACACACACATGCATATCGATACAGATATACACACATACATACATACACGCATACATACATACATACATACATACATACATAATACACACATGCACACATACACACA